>JAJTUV010001633.1:0-285484 GCA_021653895.1 Mastomys natalensis | reverse complement strand
AGCCATCCTCCTATCCCGTCTCTAGGGTATCACCTCGCTCATCTCAGCCCTGCAAAAACTCCTTCACTCCTCTGTTCTGTCTTCACATCTGGAGTTCTGTGATGTTGAACAAATCACTTTCTTTTGTTGAGTGTGGGTTTGGAACTATAGCATCCATCATGATGGGTCATGTGCCGATGGGGTGAGGCAAAGCTTGTAGGCATGTCCTACTCAGTTGCTGGCACACAATGAGAGCTGTCATGTCATGAGGTGAGGTGTCAATGGATCGGAGAAGACTGCACTGCGTATGGGCAGTGGTCCCCAGCCAGGAAGGGGTTAATGAACAAAGCCATAAACCAGAACTCAGTTTACCCCACTGCAGCCCTGCCCTTTTGAACCCTCTAGGAAGCTGTCTTAGGTCCCTGCCTGACGGGGTAGTGAAACACACTAAACAGTTACTCACTTGTTCCAAGTCTTGCTGAGTCAAGCTCATCCTAAAGGACTTCACACAGATAATTTCGAGGATCCTGGACAAACCTCCATAAGGCAGAGACTGACAGATGAAGAAACAAGAGAGATTAGGAGATTTATGGTTGCGTGAAATAAATCTAGCAGGGCCAGATTAACCGCTCCACACGGCGTTGACTCCGCTGCGGCTCTTCCAGCTCTGTCTCCCTCTCCCTGTCCACCAATAGGGAAGACCATAAGGGAGCACAGCCCTGCAAAGGAGCACCAAAGGAGCACTACCCAGCCAGGACAGAGTAGGCAACAGGTGTGACATGAACCAAGAGAAGCACAGTTTCGATGCTGGGGACAGAAAGAGAGCAGATGACATGCACTCTGTAATTGAATACACAGATTAAAATCAAAACTTAGGGCTGGAGAGATGGCTCAGCAGTTAAAAGAACTTTCTGCTCCCAGTGCCCAGTTAGGTACCTCACAACATCTGTAACTCCAGCCAGCTCCAGAGGGTGCCGCTGGCCTCCTCAGGGACCTGTGCACATCAGTACATACCCACATATGGGCACACATATGCGCACAGTTAAAAATAATAAAAATAATCTAGCATCCCCCCCCCCCAAAAAAAAAACCCTCAACAGACTTAATGTTCATTCACCTGTTTACTGGTTCATTTGCTCCAAATCCCATTTAGAAATTACGAGTTTCAACAATAGTTGAACCTCTGTTAAAAATGTTAATAGAAGTTTTGTTGTGCAATAAACAACAACAACAGAAAGTGGAGGGGCAGACAGTGGTACCACACACCACACACCTCTAATCTAAGCACTCAGGAGGCAGAGGCAGGCAGATCTCTGAATTCAAGGTCTGTGAGGTCTAAAGAGTGAGTTCCAGGGTAGCCAGGGCTATCACTCCTCCACACCTGGGAAAATAAATGTTTTTTTAAAATTTTAAAACAGAAGAAGAAACTGGGCTGTGAAAGACCTTGTTTTGAAAAATAAAATGGAGGGCCTGGAGAGATGGATCATGGGTAAAAGCACTTTCTGCTCTTGTTCTGGACTGGACTATGTTTCCCAGCACCCTTATTGGGTGGCTCCTGACTGCCTGTAACTTCAGATCCTGGAGGATCTGGCTGCTGTCGCCTCTCTAAGCACCTGTGCTCATGTGCATACACACACACACACAACGCACACACACACACACACACACACACGCAATGCACACATGCACTTAAAAAATAAACATTTTAAAGCACATATATACATAAAAGTATACATATAAAAATATATGTATATTATGGAGGATGATGGAGAAAGAAACCTGATGTTGCCCTCTGACCTCCACATACATGTGCACACAGATGCATGTGCACACAGATGTGTGTATATACAGATGCAGTGCACACAGATGCATACATATATGTACACATGCATGTACACAAACAGAACTCCAAAAAAGTAAAAGGAAGACTTGAGATATTGCTTAGTGGTAAAACACTTGCCTACGTGTGCAAGGCCCTGGGTTTAGCCCCAAGTAGGCCAATGAATAAATAGCAGGTAAACCAGGAGAAGGGACAGTATTGAGCAGTGACTGGCAGGACCCTAGTACCTAGCTCTCTCTGTGTCTTAGCATGAGGAACTCACATTGCCAAGATATCTCAAAGTCTAAGGTTTGACACTAGAGACCTCTTGGCTAGTGGCTGTGTGACTTTAGATGAGTTTCTTACTCCATCTGATCCCATTGACTGTGGGAATAACCAAACCAACTCCTCAGATTTGTGGTGGAGATTAAAAGGGATAAAGCACCTGAAGGTCCTTGCACAGGGCCAGGCGTATAGCAAGCTGCTTGCGAAAGTAGCTGTTTACTCTGATTCTTGGGAGACACTCACCTTAATCCTGTTGCTACATCTTCTAGCTGGAGTGTGTGTCACATGGATTTCCCATGGTAAAATGGAGAGGCTGCCGTGGGAGAACCTTTGCCTAACCGCACAGAGGAGAAATGTATCAGGCAGACAAACAAAAGGCCAGCCGTAGAAATTCAGGACTGCAATCTCAGAACTTAAGAGGTGGAGGCAGGAGGGTATCAGGGTTCAGAGCCAGCCTGGGCTATAGAGGGAGTCATGAGGTTAAGCTATATGAAACCCTGTCTCAAAACAATAGTAACATACTATATGAATAGAGGTGGGGGAGGTGTGTGCAGCCAGGCCCACAGCCAAAACTCATACCCCAGTCTGAGTGGTGGGTGTGGTAAATGTGCTGTCAGTACCAGTGCTTGGAAAACAGATGAAGGAGGACCAGGAGTTCAAGGCCAGCCTCAGCTATGGGAGACCCTGTTTCAAAAAGAGGAAAAAAAAATCCAAACGAGAAAGATTGTGCCCTAGGAACAAAGGGGCCTTGGCATCCTGCTCGGAACCCCTCTCTTTCCTGCAAGTCTATTTAAGGCAACTTCAAATGTGTTGCATCTTCCTGTCAACTCCTTCACCCCCTGAGGCCTCAGATACAAGTACTGCTGTCCGCCTGCCCGACCTCCTTCCTGCCCAGCCAGAGAGGGCTGCTGCAGAACCTGGTGAAGAGCCCACATGGTCAGCTGGTGCCTTCCAGGCCACGGTATTTGAGACCTAAGGCAGAGCAACAGTTGGGAGAGAGGGAAAGAGCAGGGTGTTGGGGGGTCTGAGTCACTGGATTGAGGGTTTTAGAGTCTGAGGGGCATTGGGGCCACTTAGAAGGGGAGGGGAGGGTGGCATTTGCCTAGCCAAGTTGACCCCTGTATTTTGTGGCCTCAGATGAAGATGGCAGAGCAGCAGGGAGCTGACTGGCATCCAACTGAACACTGAGGCGTCTTCTTGTCAGGCTAGCCAGGTAGCACTTGGGGCATCCTCTCAATGTTTCCTACTATTTCCCAGAAAAGCCACCTAGGTAAGCCTGGATGGTAGGAGCCTCTGGTTGGTATAGTCCTGTTCTCCACGAAAAGAGCAGGTTTCTTAATTCTCAACAACCTCGAGGAATCCAGAATGTTCCCTCAGAGGACTTTCCTCTTCGTTAAATATCCTTTCTGCACTTTCCAGAGAAGTCATTGGCTTCTGCATGTCAGGACTAAAAAAGACATTAGTTACTTGTCAGCCAGATGCTGGTGATATAAAGGGAGGCAGAGGCAGATGGATCTCTGAGTTCGAGGCCAGCCTGGTCTACAGAACAAGTTCTAGGACAGCCAGGTAGATACTCAGAGAAACCTTGTCTTGAAAAAAACCAAACCAAAACAACCATCCAAACAAAAAGACATACGTTAGCTAGGACATACCTATTTTTCTTTACTTTTTGGAGTCCCCCCTTCCTCCTGAATGCCCAATTACAGTGTCCCCACCACGCCCAGTTTAGGTATTGGTGGAGATCAAACTCAAGACCCCATGCATGCTAGACACCAACTCTGCCAACTAAGCTGTGTCTCGTCTCCAATCCCTGTCCCCTGTTTCTCAAACCGAGGAACTGAGGCCAGGAAGAAAGTGACTCGCTTACAGCCTCACTTCACAGTGAGTGAACCAGCGCTAGGTAGAACCCAGCCTTCTGAGTTCCCCTTAACTCACCCATCTCCCTATCCGGTAGTGGGAGCTTGAAGGGAAAACCAGCTGCCCGGTTGGTTTGTTGCTAGAAGATGAAAGCCCTGGATGGTTTAGGAGACTCCCTGTCCCCTAGCCTGGACTTCTCAGCTCTATCAAGATGACCAGGTAGGATGGACTTTACCCGTCTCTCTGAGAATGTCTGCCAACTAATAGGAAAGGTGGAATGCATGAATGCGTTAGGCCTCAGAGGCCCTGAGCACATGCTTTAAGCGGCTTAGATTGTCGTACGGACAAGAAGAGAGGAAGGCCACACAAGCCTTGCTGGATGTATATGGACTTGGACTTCAGTAGGAGGGGGCTCAGAACCATGTTGTGGGGTTTTCAGTCTCGCACTGAGGATTTTCCCCTAAGTTGACTTTAGTCCGTTCAGAATAACCAACAGATGAATTGCAGGGTGATCAGGAGTCGGGAGTTAGAAGAACAGGACAAACTATATGGGGAAGAGGAGACACTCAATGAACAAAGCCCTTGGAGAAGCCTTTGGAGGAGGGAAGGAGAGCCATTTGAATGAAAGACGTAATGAGTGGGTGTCCATGGCTTATCTACTTCCTCTTAGAAACCAAACGAGGGGTGAGTCTATACAAAAGACTCCCAATTCCAGGTCCACAAGCCCCTTTCTCTGCTTCCCAGGTCTGCTCAACTGACATGTCTCAGCCACTTCCAGACACAATGGATGCTCACAACTTACCCTGGAGCGAGAGGATGTGCCCCTTACCATTGGCATCAGTTAAGTCTCCCTTGCTGGCCTGCCCAGAAGGCCTGGACCTATGCCTGTGTACCCTGCAGAAGACACCTCTAGGCAGAGTCCTGCAGGATCTCAGAGAGGACACCTCAAACATTAGTGAGTCTGGGGCCTTGGAGCTGGATCTGAGAGCTCTGTTGGTGGGTTGAAGGAACACAGGTTTGGGAATGCAGAGGGGACTGGGACTCTGTCACTGGTGAGGACAGAACCCCAGACATACTTTGCTGCCTGGGTACCTGGTGAGCAGGGGGGTCAGAGAACAGCCTTCAGGAGTCAGTTCTCTCCTTCTACCATGTGGATATGTGGATTCTGGGGCTTGAACTCAGATCTTCAGGCTTGGCAGCAAGCACCTTTCTTTGCTGAGCCATCTTGGGGTCCTGATAATTTTTAAATTTTGTTTACTTTTATTGAGACAGGATCCATGTAGCCCAGGCTGGCCTCATACTTACTATGTAGTTAAGGATGACAATAAACTCCTTCCTAATTCTTCTGCCTCTGCCTCCCAAGTTCTGTGACAACAGGCATGCACCACCATGCTCAGCAAAGAACTGAACATTTTACTAAATGTACTTTAAATTTAGTCACGTGTTCAGCAGCTGCCCCTTGGGACCCTGAGGCAAACCCCTCTTGACCCATGACATCCAGATTCATAATTTAATCTGGGACTTCTCCCTTAAATTTCAGTTAGCCTCTCTGCATACTTAACCTCTCCTTGACACCTAGTGGGCTGTGCACCTGACCCCTCTCCCCCCTCCCCCCTCCCCTCCCCTCTCCCCTCTCCCCTCTCCCCTCTCCCCTCTCCCCTCTGCCCTCTCCCTCTCCCCTCTCCCCTTTCCCTGACTCTATTGGGTGTTCATAGGATTTTTCTCTTCCTGAATTTGCCAGTCACTCCCTGCACACTGCAGCTTTTATTATAGGTTCAGTAGCAGTGGGGAAACTGAGTCCCAGAGAAAAGTGCCTAGCTCAAGTTGTTCCATCATCTTGTGGGTTCTTTCCCACCTCTGAGCTCTTTGCCTGCAGACAGTGCAGGAGCTAATGGTCTTCCCTTCCTGGTTCAGGACACCGGTCACCAAGCCTGTACAAAGCCTCTACCGACAGCGAGAATCTCACAATCAAAGGCTCACCAAACAGAGGAAACCATCCAGAAAGAGGCACCTACCCACCCCTCCCTCCTCATACCAGCTCCTTCCCAGATGCTGGGCTGGACAGAAGATCCTTAGTCCCTTGACCTTCTGGCCCTGGCTTCCTCCCACTCTCATCTCCAAGGAATTTCCTATCCACATCTACCCCACCTTCCCTGGGTACTCACTTCTGCCTCTCCCTTACCTATTCACTTATGGGGCCCTACCTTCTGCCCAGTGTCTGTACCCAGAGTACCTCTTCATGCTGCCCCCAGACTCTGCATACCCTCCATGGCTGCACCTGGTTTGCTTATGACAGCCAATGGGCCCGGACCCGGTATCCCCCAAGAAAGACCCTGCTTCTCTACTCGGAGCTTTCCAGAGTGCCAGACACACCCAACATTCCCAGGTTGGGAGTCAGAGCCCTAGAGATGCCTTGACCCCAGGACAAGCTGGTGTGGCAGCTCCAGCAAGGCGGGCTGTGCCAGGCTCCCGGGCAGGTGTCATAGCCCTGCCCTACCCTCTGAAGAAAGAGAATGGTAAAATCTTATACGCGTGTAACGTGTGTGGCAAGAACTTTGGGCAGCTCTCCAACCTCAAGGTATCGGCTTCCCAGATCCTGCTATCCAGTTCAATCTTCCAGTGACTCTCTTGCCTTTCACCTGGCTTACAGAATCACGTCCTGGAGTCTGGAAGCCACTCCTGGACACTTCCTAGGGACAAGTGGTCTTGAGGTTTCACTCGGGTGAAAATAAATACAGGATAAGCTGAGCGCCACCTGGGCTTGGTGGAGCACACTTTTGGTCCTAGCATTCAGGAGACTGAGGCAGGAGAGTGTCAATGCAGATCCAAGGACAGTTTAGGCAATGTAGTGAGACTGTATCTAAAAATAAAAGTGGACAGTGGTGGTGCACACCTTTAATCCCAGCACTTGGGTGGCAGAGGTAGGCAGATCTCAGTGGGTTCAAGGCCAGCTTGGTCTCCATAGAAACTTCCAGGACAATGAGGGCTACCTACTGAGATCACATTTCAAAAAAAGGGGGAGGAGTTGCACATCAAAGTCTCCTGCATCCTGAAAGACTGTGTGTGACATCACCTTATTTAAGTTAAAAATGGGGAAACTGAGGTCCATAGTAGACAGAAATTTCCAGGGTAACCACAATTTATTACTAGTGGGTTCAAGCTTGGATTTCAGTCTCTTGGCATCAAGTGCTAAGCTCTTTCCTAGACAGCACCCTCTCTGGGTTCCCAGCTAATCTTCTTTATTGCTTTTGAAAGTTAAAAAGAGAGGGGGAAATGGGTAGGTTTTGGTGAATCGAGACCACAGTCTCACAAACAGTCTTTTCCAAGTGGGATCTCACAAATAAGGCCAGGCGTTATAGGTGTTGTCTGTATAGGTATCATCCAGCCTGGGCTGCCTGTGGGCCCCTCGCTGTTAGCAAGGACCACAAGCTATGTGCAGTTACGGTTACTGGAGAAAACAGAGTTAGCAAACCTGCAGATTCTTGGCCTTAGATTTAATGACTCAGCAGGGCTAGGGGACAGCCCCTAGAATCTGCATTTTTAACATGTTCCTAAGGTCATATCCATGCTGCTGGTCTGTGAATTATACTTGAAGTAGCTATTCTAGGTGATACCTAGGGTACCCCTTATCTAACTTCCTGAGTTTCTGCTACAGGGTAGGTCTGGGTCCTGAGAGTGTCTGGGTACTAACTTCTAGGGGAAGTGGTAGACAGGCCTGGATACCAGCAAAGGATCCCGCAGAGGATGTGGGTGGAGATTTGGAGTAGACTCTGGGCCCTGTTAGATGTTCTATGCAGCTGGCAAAATTTCTTCCAGGTTCATCTGCGTATACACAGTGGGGAGCGGCCATTCCAGTGTGCCCTGTGTCAGAAGCGCTTCACCCAGCTGGCCCACCTGCAAAAGCACCACCTGGTGCACACTGGGGAGCGGCCCCACCAGTGCCAGGTGACACCCTTCTCCCTTCACATGAACACTTGCAGCTTGGGGAGAAATCCTACGTCCCTGGAGGGATGGCATCTGTTACCTAATCCGGAAAACATAAAGCTGGGGAGGAGGGTGTGGAGGGTGGGAAGGTGGGTCGTGGAGAGAACTGGTGTGTACATGTGTGAGTGTGAGTGTGTGTGAAGGGGGGAAGGGGGAATGGCCACAGGAATAAGTGATGGAGAAGAAAATGTAGCCGCCTGTCTATGCATGGAGGTTAATGAAGTTGACAATCCTGGAGGATGCATGCCCTTTCCTACCTCCCTGGGATGCTGGAGGAGCCGTAGCTTACGTAGCTTAAGCTAAGACTCCAAGTAGGGAAACAGTCGGATCCGGGAAACAGTCGGATCCGGGAAACAGTCGTCCGTGTGTTCCTTCCTTGAGTCTGCCCTCATCCTTTGAGAGGCAGAGGCAGGCAGTCTTCCTTTGATCGGGGCAGAAGTGAGAACGGTGTGGTGGTTCTGAGTCTAAGCTGCAAAGTCAGACTACGGTTCAAATCCTAGCTCCTCCTCTCAGCTTGTGTGGCCTTTGGCTAGTGGCTTCTTTCCTCTGAGCTCACTTAGTGGTTCCTTGGAAGACTTTGCAAAGTCAGTGCCTGGCTTGCCCAGCCCCCGAGTAAATGCTGACCACACCCCCTGATGCGGCAACCCCTTGTGAGGGCTCCACGTGATTACCTTAGTTGGTAATCTCTAAACTGATGAGGGTGAAAATCAGTGCTCATCTACCGCTGGCAGAGAAAGAAAGACACTCTGAGGGAAGTCACTCAGAGTCAAACAGAAATGAAAGAAGAAAGCTAAGTCCCGCCCCACAGGCTCTAGCAGGCCGGAAGAGCTTCTGGGTCCGCATTGGCAGGGAGATGGGTTAGGGGAGGTGTTTCCAAGACGGGTGGGGGTGGAGAGGGTGTCCCTGAGCCTGTTGGAGGGCGGAGATGACGGGAATACCCAATTCTTCCAGGTGTGCCACAGGCGATTCAGCAGCTCCAGTAACCTCAAGACCCACCTTCGCCTGCACGCGGTGCCAGGCCCTTCCAGTGCAGTCTCTGTCCAAGTCACCTCACTCGGAATGTCTACCCTAAGCTGCGCCATAGGCTGCAGGTTCCTCAACTCCGTGGCCTGGCCCACACCCACCAGCCCCTCGCCTCTCTCACCTGCCTTGCCCAGTGGCGCCAAGGAGCACTGGATCTTGTGGACGAGAAGAAGATGGGCTGAAATGTGGACCAGGTGTCCTCGGAATCCAAGGGAAAGCAAGGGCAGCCAGCGTGAGCAGCGGTGCCGGGATTTCTCTGGGGCAGAGTGTTAGCAGTTAAAAGATGGTCTTAGTGTTGAGTCAAGGCCTCCTGAGTGTCTCCAGTGGAGGGGAATGTCCCTGCCAGATCCCACTTGTCACCTGGAAACGGCAGGGCACACAGCCCGTGTGGGGGTGGGTCCATGCAGCTATCTGCCTCAGGCTGGGTTTGGGTTCCGCTCTCTAGTCTGTGACCTATCTGGAACTGAGCTCTTTATCTCAACTCACCAGTGGACAGTGCTACCTTTCAGGACGGGATGAAGGCAGAGTGTGCTTACCGGAGGAGGGATACTGGAGTCAGGAGGACCCAGCCGTGAGACTATTATCAGCCACTTTAGTTACTTGGACTGATGGACTGAGTACTTGAAGTAACTGGAGAATGAAGCAATGAAGATTTGTGTGTTGGCCAATCACAGGACATGTTGCGTTCCTTCCGGAGCACCTTTCCCAATGCCTCCGATTGTCCTGTGGGTTCCTGCCAATGACTTTCTAATTGCAGTTCCTTCTTAGCCAAAGTAGAGGTCAGCTGGTACTACCTCCCATGATCGGGTGGGGTGCAATTCTCTCTGGGATGGAGGTGAAAAAGAGACATAAGCTATCCCCTGTCTGGGCTGGAGAGATGGCTCAGCGGTTAAGAGCACTGACTGCTCTTCCTAGAGGTCCTGAGTTCAATTCCCAGCAACCACATGGTGGCTCACAACCATCTGTAATGGGATCTGATGCCCTCTTCTGATATGCCTAAAAGACAGTGTACATATGTACATAAAATAAATAGATCTTAAAAAAAATATTCCTGTCCTCTCATGACCCACAATCATGATGTCCCCTGTGTACCAGGACCAGAGGGCAAGGGCAAGGGGCGTCCATCCATCAGGACTACAGAAAGGGGAAACCCGGCAAAAGAGTGGGGCAATTGAGCAGTACCAGTGGCCTATCTCCTGGGGATCCCCTCAGACGTGCGAAGTATGAGCCAGGCAGGAAAGCCAACTGCCTGGGACGATCAGATTAGAAGGGGAATAAAAGAAGGCTAAAACGAAAGACTCATTTTTAGCCACTGTGAGGTTCTGTGTCAGGGGGCGCCAGTCGCACCCTTGTGGTTTCAGGTGGCGTCTTCCCCCTCATATGGAGTGACAATCCCACTGCACGTGATAGGTGGCTCCAAGAGAGAGAACTCTCCTAGGGAGCCCGTCAGCCAATGGCAAGGTGAGCTTTGGCCCTGCCAGCAACGAAGGCCCAGGCTCTGCTCACCTTTTGTCACATCTTTGGGGTGTGGGGATGCCAGCCCCTTGGGCTAAGCCCCGCCCAGTTGTCCCAGTTGGCGGGACTCTGCCCGCTTCCTGCCCACGCTCTGGTCTAGGGATCTAGCAACGTCCGGAGCTCCCTAGGCTCGGTCCAGCTTCCTAGTCCTGGGGGTCCCAGACTCCGTTCGTCTTTGCGAACTTTTGAGAACAGGTCCGACTCCCCGGGTGCTCACACAAATCCATCTCCGACATCCCCAGAGGCGGATAGAGCAGAGAGCAGGAGCTCGGGAAGGGGAGGTCTGTGTGGAACTTGGGAGGAGTGCTCCGGATTGAGAACTGAGGTGGGCACAGCCCCTTAAGGGTGCAGCCGCAGGGCATGGACAACATCTGGATCAGGTCCCCACCCGCGGCCCTTGCTAGCAAGGTCGCTGTTTGCTCAGAGGGACGGGCCGGAGGAGGTGCTTCTCTGGCCTGGACAGTGGATCCGGGTGGCACCCTCAGCCAAGTGCCCCGCCGGCCCAAAGCCTGGATCTCGCCATGAGAGAGCCGCGCAGGGGCTTCCGAGCTCGCCTGGCCCAGGTCTTGACTGGACTAGGGGGCCGAAGGGAGAGGAAGGGGAAGATCTCAAAGGAGGCCAGACTCCAGGATAGGTGAGGGGAGATGGAGAAAGGCTGGGTGGGGCAACCCTGGCCTAGGAGTATGCGTTTGTGACTCGTGTGTATAAAATTGTAATGAGAGCTGCAGTCAGCATGCATGAGTAGTGACCTCGTGCCATGATTTGGATCTGTGAACTGTGGAATTTCTCTGTGTGTGTGTGTATGTGTGTGTGTGTGTGTGTGTGTGTGTGTGTGTGGTGTGTGTTAGAAGATAAGGTAGTGGTGTGTATGTAGAGCAGACTGGCCTCGAACTTGTGCCAGTCTACTTGCCCAGTCTCCTAAGTGCTGGGATTACAAATATACTCCACTACTTTGGATTGTCCGCGTGTTTTTGTTTTTGTTTTGTAACTTAAAACGACTTTGACAACTTCCTGTCAGGCAAGCTGCCGACCAAGGATTTTTCCACCCAGCAGTACCTCCTCTTGCTACCAGCCGTGGCTGTGGACTTTGGTTCTCACGTCACAAGCCAATGTTTCTCTGGCCTCTGAGGTCCTTTGTTGTGAGTCTGGAACGGTCTTTGCCCTCAGTTGCCATGCATGGGCTTCCCCCTGTTCCCCCGGAACCTGGCGATAACTCTAGACAATACCCACAATAAACCTTTATATGCCACTTGCTTCATGCTTTCCCCGGATGATCTGAAGCAATTCTCTTGGCAGCCTTGGAAGACATATATCCCGTGTGACTCAGATCCGGAAGTAGAGGTTCAGAGCCATGAAGTCACCTACATAAAGTCACACAGTTGGGAAGAGATGAAGCTGAGATACGCAACCCTCTTAGCTGGTTGACTTCTGAACACACTTCTCCAAAAGCCCTGTTGCTATGGAGATGGCGAGAGCAGAAGCCAGTGATGGTAGGCTACTACTCATGGTTGCCTGCTAGCTGAGTAGCCTGGGCAAGTTCCTTCACCTCTCTGAGCCCTTCATGGTAGCTCAGAGTGGACAGCAGCCCTGTGGGTGAGGGGATAGTGAACATTCCATCAGGCCCCCAGAGTTCATAGGCCCTTCAGGAGCAAGGTGTGTGGGTGCGCTGTTGGTACCAGGTGTTGGGTGTTTGTATGTCTATGCAGTTACTGGGCAATTTGTTCTGATCTTATCGTGATGCAGCTGTCTTCAGGCCTGCTGGCCCAGGAGGGAAGAGGGCGTGGTGGGGGCAGCGGGGAGGGGATGGTATTGCTCTCTCACCCTAAAGAGGGGAGGGCCCAGACACCCTGTGCCTGGAAGCCCAAGTCCCCTGGGGTGCCCACACCCTGCTAGAGCTCGGCCCACTCCCACATGGAAGACACACCCTCTCTCTTACCCTGTCTGGCAGAAACCTGCCCTGTAGGCCTGATAGGCTCTCCCCACACCCCTCCACACTCAGAAAGGAGGCTGGTTTGGGATGCAGGTGAGTCAGGAGTGAGGAGGGCAGGAGAGGGACTGCACAGCCAGCATGATGATACATGCATGCCTCGTATACAGTTGGGCCCCGTCTTACCAACCGTGGGAATGGGACCCTGAACTGAAGCACAGGCTTCTGATCTCCGCTGATCCCACTAAGGGGAGGGCAGCGGGTTGGGCAACACACTTCTAAATCTTCCTCCCGTTAGTACAATGTCCAGTCAAGCTTGGGAGCAGGACAGTTCTGCTGACCTTCTGCCTAAAGCTCGCTAGCTATGTGCCTCTGGGCAAGTGACTTTGACTCTCTGTGCCTCTGTTTTTCTTATCTGAAGAACATAAATGCTGACTTTTTTCTGAGGTCTAAAAAATGGTCAGATAGGTAGGGACCCTAGGGTTAAGCCTGGGACTCATGCTCTTGTCGTGTGTGTGTGTGTGTGTGTGTGTGTGTGGTGGCTGTGTCTGTGTGGTGTCTGTGGTGGTGCTGTGTGTGGTCTGTGTGTGTGTGCATGTGTGTGTGTCTGTGTGTGTGTGTGTGTGTGTGTCTGTGTGTGTGTGCGTTGTGTGTGTGTCTGTGGTGCTGCATGTGTGTGTGTGCGTGCGGTGTGGTGTGTGTGTGTGTGTCTGGGGTGTGTGCGTGTGTGTCTGTGTGTGTGTGTGGTGTGTGTGTGTGTGTCTGTGTGTGTGGTGTGTGCAGTGTGTGCGTGTGTGTTAGGGAACTGGTGAAGGAAGTCGAGGATGCTGCTGATAGCCCTCCTCCAGAGGTTTGAGCAGGGCTGGCTCTGCTGGGCTGTGGGCCCTGGATTAGGTGGACAGGAGCCACTAATCTCAGTCCGTGTGTTGGGAAAGTGTTGGGACAGCAGAACTTTCCTTATTCTTTTTCCCTGTGTTCCTTCTTAGGCCCTGGGGCGGCCAGAGCTGCCCTGACCTTGCTCAGGGTCAGGGCAGCACCAACGATGTCAGCCTCAAGGTAGGATAAACATGAAATGCAGGAGGCTGGGGGCAGGAGCTCTGGATTGCTGGGCAGGATGAAGAACCCAGACTTGTGGACTCTCCCTGTTTTTTTGCCTGTGTGTGCCCTGGAGATCTCTCCCCATTCTCTGCTAAAGGGGCCAAGTTGTACCTCTGTCAGATCTGTGGGGAGAAATTCAGTAATAGATGCAGAAAACCCAACATAATGCCAGGGTGTCAAAAGTGTGTGTATTTGATGCTGGAGAGACAGCCCCAGCTGTTTAAGAGCATTTGTGGCTCTTTTAGACGCCTGGGTTCTGTTCCCAGCATCCCATCCATATCTGGTGACTCACAATTGCCTGTAACTTTAGCTTCAAAGAATCCAATACCACCTGGACCATGTAGGCACCTGCACATATCTACATGCAGCCAGATGCATGCACACATAACTAAAAATTAATATTCAATGAGTAAAAAGATGAAACATTAAAAAAAATGGAAGTGTGCACCTTTGGAGAACAGATACCCATCTCCTGAGGTCATCAAGCAGCTGAGTCCTCCCGTTTGCTCCTCTGTGGGTGCTCCTGTGCCTGGGTATTCTGCACGAATCATCTCTGTGTAGCATGTCAGGAGTCAGGTGCTGCTCTGATCACACTCAATTTACATACCTACCTATCCGGAAGTGAGGTGTGATGGGTCCACCTCTCCTAGAGAGTGGAGGAGCTGGGATTCCAACCCATGTTGCCTCCATGTAGGCCTGATGGTCCTGTCTCTCGGATCGCTCAGGGTGTCCAGCCCCTGGGGAACTCCAGGCCATATCTATCTCATAAATGAGTAACTTAATGATGACGAAATCATGCCAGACATGGTGGTGCACGCCTTTAATCCCAGCATTCAGGAAGCAGAGGCAGGCGGATCTTTGGAGTCCAGACTGGTCTACAGAGTGAGGACAGCCAGATCTACATAGTGAGACCCTGTCTTAAAAAACACAAACACAGAAACAAAACAGAAAAGAATGATGGGTCAAAGCCCTGCTAGATGGGACCTTGTCCCTAGATTTGGTTCCCCTGATTCCGAGAACACAAGTCCATCCTTAAAAACTGAGCTGGAGAGATGGCTCAGTGGTTAAAGGCACTGACTGCTCTTCCAGAGGTCCTGAGTTCAATTCCCAGCAACCACATGGTGGCTCACCATCTGTAATGGGATCTGATGCCCTCTTCTGGTGTGTCTGAAGACAGCTACAGTGTCTGAACATACATAAAATAAATAAATCTTAAAAAATAAACAAACCAAACTGGTAATGTGAGCCTAGCATCTGGGATCCTTATCTTCTTCCCGGTGTTCCCACAACTGGGCTGGATCCCAGGGATGACAGCGGACAGGTCAGGAATTGTCTCCCTCCTCTGAGAGGGCTCATGGTGCTTGCTTCTCTCCTGTGGGAACCTGGGGCTGGGAGGGCTTAAGGGAGGAGGTTACAAGTCTTTCGATGGCTGGGGACAGGCAGAGGCTGTGGGCAGTTCGGCCAGATTTGCCCACACATTCCTAATCCCTAGATTAGGGCCAGAGGCTCGGGACTCAGAAAGCAGCTACGTGGTCATGAGGATGTGAGGAAGAGTAGTCATAGTTGAGCGGGCGCCACCCCTGTGCACAGGCCAGCAGTGTGGTATCTGACAGCTGCAGCCTTCTCCTCCCTGCTGCGTGACTCCGTTGGAAAGGCTTGGCCAGTGTCCTGGTCCTGTCCCATTGTCTTGCTCTGAGAAGTTCTACTCAGTTTTGTGTGTGTCAAGGAGGACAGCCAAAGATAGCCAGGGGTCCCTAGATTCCAGAGGGGAGATGCCACACCATGTCCTTGTCACATTGTCCCTGCCTCTGCTTCCCACCAGGTTCAAACCCAAAGCCATTCAGAATGGGACCTTCGGGTCAGGAGCCACGGTGGTTTATGGAGTCAGAAGCGACCCCACATCTCAGGAAGACAACGTGAACCCCTGGGGAGGCTACAGAGGCCAGCTGTGGGCAGTGCGTGTGACTTGGCCAGCTATGGCTCCATGGAGCAGGTGGGCTCAGCACCAACAGGCTCTGGTGAAGCTCTTAGTGGGCCCAGCCATCCCTCCGGCCCAGAGCCTGCTTCTCTTTCTTTGAAAACGGGGTCGCCAGGCGTTCCCTTCCAGCACCCCCAACACAGTGCCCCAGAGGTTCTGCTGAAGCCAGAGCTACCTGGCAACCTGGAAGACGCACCCCTACTGCCCCACCCAGAGTCCTTCCTCAAGGCAGCAAGAGCAAAGGGCAAGCCTGACACCCCAGGGCCAGCCCAACCAGAGCCAAAGCCCCTACACACTCGTCTCTGTGTCAGAAGGACCCGCTACCATATCACTGTCACTCTGCAAGGGTGCGGGCGGGCACCTGGTGAGGAAGGTGAGGAACCGGCCAGACCAGCTCCCCACCCCTGTGGCCCTGAGGAATCCAGGGGCTGGCAGGAGCCTCCTCAGGAACTCCGCCCCATCACTGGGTATCCAATCAACCCGCCTGGGGAGCCGCCGCTGAGAGTCCCACAGCATCAGGGAAGCGAGGCCCAGCAGGCGCACCGAGTGGGCTGGGAACCTGGATTCCCACAGAGCTGGTAAGTAAAGGTTGGCGCCCGAGGGGCGTGATGGCGGGTGGTTAGTCTGCTGTAGCAACTCCTACTTGGGGCCCTCTGCCTTGTTCCTGGTCTCCTCAAGCTTCAGGCTCCCATTTATTTGGTACCTTGGGTGCGAGTCGAGTCGACTCTGTGTCCACTCCCTGATTTTATGTCTGTCTGTCTGTCTGTCTGTCTGTCTGTCTGTTCTGCTCTCTCTCTCTCTCTCCACCCCTAGGCTGAAACTCACTTCTGTCTTCCTCCCCTGCCCACCATTAGGAAGGGAAATCTCATCAGGGAGAGGATGGGCTAGTCAGGGATAAACTTCCTTTCAGCTACTCTTGTTAATCCTGGGTACTTTGCAAGAGATTGCTGACCCAGCCTGGAATAGGCACCTAGCCAAAGTGCTGGGCGCCCTGGCACAGGTTACTTAACTTCTCTGAGTCTTGCTTTGTTGAATGGGTATGGTAGTCAGAGATGAGGAAGAAGGGGGTGGCTACGGGAACATGCTTTGAACTCCATAGAGCTGGGCTGGCACAATAGCAGGGCTTATTAATTACACGCCAATGGCGATGGTAATTATCCCACCTGGCTTTGCTGGCAGCCACAAAAAGAGGCGCCGAGACTCCCAAGCTTAGGTTTTTATTTGTGTTGAAGTAAGTCTCCTAAATCATCCTGGTAGGCTCAGAGCGTGAGTATGGGTTCTTCATAACACATTGAGGAGGAATAAAGATAGGACCTCGTTAGGCAAGTCCTAGGCCACCAGAAGGGCCTTTGAGAAGCTCCTGCTGAGGGCTGAGGCGCCAATCATCTATGGTTTGTTTTTTAAATGTAAGTGTAATCTTAGTTAATGCACAGACTAGGAGCTAACCTTTCCATCAATCCCGGCTAATGAGAGCAGGGGACTGGGACTCAGTAGGGATAAGTCACTGGCCCAAAGACAACCAGGCAGTCAGAATTCAAACCCAGGTCTGTCCATGCCCTAGCCACCCCTCCCCCTCCCCCTGTGCCACCCCCCCCCCCCGACTGCATACCTTTCAAAGAGGTCTCTGGCCCTATCCAGAGCACAGGGTGGCTTGTGGAACACACACACTGTGTGGATCTGAAAACACCCTTAACAGAAGCCAAAGCATGGAGGTCCAGGTCCCCTGGGTAGGAGTTGGCTCTGTGTCTAGGGAGGAGGACATAGGTGATCCAAACTGGCCCATTAGAGCTGCCAGGGTTACCTCAGCATGGGAAGGCAGCCTGTAAAAGGATGAGGGGGTGGGAAGTGAGCAGATGGGGAACAGGCAGGAGGGTAAGGTGGGGAACGTGGGGTTCTGGTTGATTGGGGTCTAGATGAATAAGACCTAGAGTGACTCCCAGGGACCCTGTCCCTCTGTACCCATTCTCTGCTGGTTCTTTAAGCAAGCTTGACTACTTTGGGGAAAGGGGCAGAGTACAGCCGGGCAGCTGGGGAACGTATGAGCTATGCCCGCACCAAGTACAGGTCTCTGTTCAAGGGCAGATGGATTGCAAAAGAGAGAGAGCTTGTTTGTTGGCTGCGAGTTGAATGGCTGTGTCTGGAGATACATGCACATGTGTGCTTGTGTGCTCTGTAGTGGAGCATGTGGCTTTCCTGCCTGTTATGCCTCTGTGTGTTTGTGTCTCTTGGTGTGTGACCCCATGTGTGTGTTGTTGTGTGCTCCTGGCTATGTTTGCCTAGGTGGGTGTCTCTGTATTTTTGTGCTGTGTGACGTGGTGGGTCTTCGACTCTGTGAATGCCTGTCTGATGCGGCATGTGTTTGGCAGCATGTGGGCCTGTGGACTGGTTTGGCCTAGTTTGGGGGTGACTCACAGGTAAGCGGGGAGAATCCCAGGACTTGTTGGGTTAGCTGAGATTTTTTTTCCCACACTCCCCCCACACCCCCTCAGCCTCTCCCTTCCTATACCCACACACCTTGCTTAGAGGTCACAGGTCACCTTGCTAACAAATCCACTTGTGGACTTGGAGAAGAGAGGGCTCTTGGAACAGGCACTTCTGTTTGCAGGGGTGGTAGCTAGGTTACTGGGGTGTGTCTCCAGACAAAGACAAAAATGGGGAGCTATAGGCAGGCACATTCCAACACACGTGAAAAACATTCTAGCCGTCCTGACTGTCTAGGGATGGGACAGGTGAATGTCAGGAGGTGACCTCCTTGTCCCTAGAAGTATGCAGGCAGAAGCTATGACCACATGCTTAAGGAATGAATGGCCATCAGGGGGTGTTGTCCCTGGGCTGGGCTGGGCTGAGAAAGGCATGGAGCTGATTGCTGGGAAGTCATCAATAGACCCTGAGCCAACTGCCTTCCTTCAGCTTCCGCCGAGGTGTTTCCCTGTGGCTTTGCCGAAGTCCATGGGACCTTCCAAACAGCTGATCCTTTAGCTGCGGACTCCTGGGATATCAGCTTCATAAGAAAGCTAGCCTTGGGTGAGTCTGGCCAGGACTTGGCACTTTGCCCCAAATAATTAGCACTGAGTGAATGAATAAGTGAAAAGATCGTGTATAGCCCAAGCTTTGTCACTTGCTGTCAACAAGGAACGATCTGGAGGAATGAAGATAGGGGACTCTGTGAGGAGGAGGGGACTTGTGTGGTGCTGAGTAAGGGACAAAGTTGGGGATCTCAGGGCAGAGAACAAGGCTTCAGTGAGGGTGAGAGGATCAGGCTGTTGTAAGGAGCTGAGTTTGGGCCTAGGGTGTCTATGTATGTCTGTTCTCAGCACACCCTGGCTAGGGAAGTCTTGGGGGGCAGTCATCCAGGACTCCCCATCCTCTTTCACAGCCTGCCAGGGTCCCCACAGACTCTATTTCAGACATTGTGGTAGCCACCAGTGGTCCTGGAGTTGAGTCAGACATCTGTAAGCCTCAGGCCCTTTCATCTATGCCCCTTATAAAACCTGAATCACTGCTGGGCCACAGGGCAGGTCAAAGTTCTAGTTTCTTCCAGTTTCTCGGGAAGGAGGGAGTCAAGATGTGGGGAAGAGAATTAGGGCAGTGGGCCCTAATTCTCACTATTTCTCACTCAGGGTGTAGCTGCTGAGGGCCGGCTCGTCTCCGGACTGGAAGATGAGCTGGCCCAGTTAGGTGAGCAGAATCTTTGGAGACCTAGGTCTGCAAACAGCCTTGCAGTGTCATGCTTGGAGATAAGTGGGTAAGAGTGGATTGCTTCTTACAGTTTAATGTGGGCTCTTTTAAAGGTAAACCCCAGGGCTGGGAGGTACCCCAGTTGGTAAAGGGCTTGCCTAGCATGTATATAGCTCTAGGTTACATTCCAGTGCTGGGCAAAGGAGAAGTGAAGCATGCTGGTCTTCCGACCATTCAGAGGAAGTTGAGGCAAGAGAATCAGACGTTCAAGGTCATGGCTACGGAGTTGACAAAGGCGGTCTGCAGTCAAGTCTGACTACTCCCGTCTCCTCAGCCCACATGGTGGAAGGAGACAACCCACCAGCTATCCTCATGTATATCGTGGGACGCAAACACCACGCACACAGTGCATGAGTTGGAGACCATCTTGGGCTACATAATTGCTATCAGGCCAGCCAGAGTTACATAGCAAAATGCTATCTCAGAATATTTTTAGAAAGGGGGGGCGATATGGTGGTGCATGCCTTTAATCTCAGCACTTGGGAGGCAGATGTGGGTAGATCTCTGTGAGTTCCAGGTCAGCCTGGCCTACATAGTAAGTTACAGGATAGCCAGGGCTACAAAATGAGACTCTCCCTAAAAGAATAAAAACAAACAGATATTTTTAAAAAATTTATAGAGTAGTCATCAAACCAGAGACTTGGTTTACCAGATAAATATGTAAACCTATGTAAACATTTATACGTGGAGTCTGGAATATGGCTAAGCTCTGAGGTTTGGAGTACACGTCTCCAATGCTAAGATATGACTCCGGATAATAGTTTGCTTCCATCTGAACCTTTTAAATCTCATTGGCAAAGTGAGAATGTTTGTTTATAATTTACTAATGAGTTATTCTTTTTAGAGCTTTATCATTTGAAGTATGTGTATTGGTAGTGTGTATCTATATGGTTATGTACGTGTATGTGTGTATCTCTATATGGTTATGTATGTGTATATCTGTATATGGTTATATATGTGTGTATCTGTAGATGGTTATGTGCAATGTGAACACAGGTGCCCTGGGGGCCAGAGGCATCAGATTCCCCAAAACTGGAGCTATAGGTAGTTGGAAGCAGCCCAACATGGGCGCTGGGAACTGAATTTCAATCTTCTCTAGGCACAGCATTACATTCTTAGCTACCGAACCATTTCTCCGGCTTATGATTTGTTCTTCATGAAGTCTGGACTCCCTGGATTCAGGCTCAGTAAAACAATGCAAAGGAGAGCATTTAGCCAGGAGCCCCAGAGGGTACCCTCAACACATGGCTGCTGTGCAGCTACCAAAACAGAAATTCCCAAACCCAGATTTCTGCTTTGGCAGGTGCCGTTCATTGCCCCCGTTTAGTGACGGAACTAATAAAGACTCAGATGAGGGAGGGACACAAATGAGAGGACTGAGAAGACGACTCAGTCAGAGTGTCTGCCTAGCATGCATGAAGTCCTGGGTTTGATCCCCAGGACTGCAAAGAAATAAGACCCAGGGGTCTGGAGAGCAGGCTCAATGGTTAAGAACACTTAACTGCTCTTAAAGAAGACGAGGTTCCGTTTCCAGCACCCATATGGTGCCTCGAAACTGCCTGTAACTTTCATCCCAGGAGATCTGAAATCTTCTTCTGACTTCTGTGGGCTCCTGAATGCATGAAGTGTACAACAGGCATACAGTCAAACACACACACACACACACCACACACACACACAAGCAAGTGGCACCATAGAGTGGCACGTGTCTCTAATCCCAGCACCTTTCCGCTCCTCAATTTCTCCATCTATCCAGGGGCAAAGAATGGTTTCAGGGGAGAGAAATCCGAGGTCACATGCGTTGTAAGGCTGAGGGTATATGTAGGGTCCTCTGAGACCCATAGTGGTGCCCTGTCCCCTGCTACGTCCCATGTGACTCAAGTGCACATTTGCCAAAGTATAGCCACAGACCCCCCAAAAGACACTGGGAAGTTCATGAGCCAGCATTTTAGTTTGTAAACCTAGTTTGTGCATTCTCTCTGTCTCTCCCTCTCTCTCTCTCTTACTGAATCCTGACAAACCTCAAACCTCGTGAAGTGTGAACTCAATCCTCCAAGAGTCTGCAGTTGAAGAAGTGACCTGCCCAAGGTCATCCGCTAGTGATCGAGAGATGTCAGAGACCCGGCTCTGCTTGAGGCCAAACATTTTCTCTTTTAAGGAAACCTTGGAGGCAGAGGCAGGCAGATCTCTGTGAGTTCGAGGCCAGCCTGGTCTATAGAGTGAGTTCCAGGACAGCCAGGACTACACAGAGAAACCCTGTTCTTGAAAAAACAAAAACAAACAAAACCAAAAGACAAGAAATGTAAGAAACCTTGGTGGAACAGAGATAGGACACGGTTCGGGAAGGGTTCTGTTTCCTGTTTCTTAGCCTTTTGGGCCCCTGGATAGAGACCCAGCCCTGCTCTATAAGCCAGTGAGCCAGCAGCCCATTCTCTCTTCTCTCTCCTTTCAGGCTCAGGCCTTAGCTTTCACCATTTGGGGACCTGGACAATGGGTAACACTTGGAAGTGGTGAAGTGAGCCCGTCAGAGTCTGGCTCCATTTTACAGATGTGGAAACAAAGACCAAAGGGCCACATGACTTGCCTGAGGTTACTCAGCCTGGTCTGTGCTTTAGGGACCCCTTCTTCTCCTTCCTGGTGCTCACCTTTCTCCCTTTTTACCATCGGTAGGGAGCCAGTCCACAGGGTAACAAGGACATCTGGTGTTTTACTGGAGCCCAACATGGAAGAGACAGCTGGGTCGCTGGCCCGAGCTGAGGCCCGAGTGGTAAGTGCCACATTGACATGGCGCCAACGGCCTCCTGCCCAGGAAGAGAGCAGACATCGTTTTCACAAAGTGTCCCTGGTGTCAGGTGCCAGGGTGGAAGCCCCACAGGGGGATGTGTTTGAGCACAGCTTCCGTCGAGAAGAAGTCAATGGCTTTGTTAAGAAGGAAGAAGAGACTGTCAATTGCCAGGGACCTGGGGAGGAGCCTGGATCCATGAACTTCCAGAGCCATGGGCCCATCTTTTCCAAGAAATATATTCCACCCCCCAAGGAGAAAAGGCCAATGGTGAGGCTTCAGGAGGCTGCGGATTGGGGTGATCGGTGGCCCCCAGGCTCCTAGAACCGACCCACAGGCATGGGATCCATGGCTAGGACTGAGTTATTGGTGCCCTTGCCTGGGCCTCGTGAGCCAAGTCCGCATCCCAGTGTGGGCGTTACCAGTGGGGGTTCCAGGAATCGAGAGGAATGGCGTGTGACACGAACAGTGAGGACCACCACCACGACTGTGGTGGGAGGCCATGTGGACCGACGAGTGAGCAGCTCTGTAAGCGTTGGGCCATCAATGTCAGGTGAGGCCCTGCCAAGGGGCCGCAATGTGACCCGAACAGTCCGGGCAGTGGTGGTGAGCCCCAGAGCTGAGGGCTCACCCAGCCGAAGCCAGGCCCTGGAAGTGCTGAGCAACCTGTGCCTGCTGAGCGCACCCCACCTGCCAGCCGAATCCCAAGACTTACTATGTTTACATCAAAGGGCTCAGGCCCGGGTGGCACAGTGGGAACGACCCTGGGACAACTACTTGAGACCAGCACAACTGAGCTGAAGAAGAACAGCTCAACCCTGGCCCCAGGAGGCATCCCTGCGGTTGATCATCCTGCTCAGAACATAGATATCCCTGTAGCCCACCCAGTCAAAGACCAAGGCGGAGTCTCGGATGCCAGAACTGGGGAATCTCCAAGGCTTCAGGGAGCCTTCAGTCCTGTCCTGCTCCCCAGCCAGACTCTTCAGAGCCAAGTCCCAGCACCCTCTTCTCCCAAGCCCCAGACCTGTGCCTCCTCCCTGGCCCATTCTCCAGAGCGTCACGTGGTGCCCGTACACCTCAAAGCCCAGTCCACCCCTCATGTCCTGCCCGATATGAAAGAGAAGTGTGCAGGGCTCCCTGTGGCCCCTGTCCTGCCCGTAGCAAAGGGCAAGGTTACAATGCCTGACCCACCTCCTAGTCCATCCTCTCCGAGGAGGAAAGCTGTCCCTAGCTCGCAAAGCCTTTGTGCTCCAGCTTCACCAAAGACTAAGTTTGTTCAGGCCCTGAGAATGTGCCCAGTTCTGCTCTCACTCAGAAAGAGGTGTTTCCAGGCCCTAGTATTCCTGCCCATTCCCATTCCCCAAAGAAGGTTTGCAAGTCCATGGTGCTCCCAATACCTCCTCCTCCAGGCCGACCGCGGTTGTTCAGGATGCGGAAGGAGGTCCCTCCATCAAGAAGGAGGTTGGCCACGATCCTCAGAATAGCCCTCCCCATTGCCTTCCTGGCAAAGAGACTGTTGAAGGCCCCACAGCCCCTGCTCCCCTGACCCCCAAACAAGATGAGGCTGTCCAAGATTCTCCAGAGAACTCTCTCTCATCACCTGCCCCAAAGGAAGGTTTCCAGATCCCTGCCGTGCCCCTTGCCCATCTTCTTCAGAGGATAAGGAGTCCCTCAGTCTAGAAGGCTCTCCTGCCCCAAAGCCAATGGGAGCAGAGGCCAGCATCGAGTCCCAACTCATCCCAGACTCCACTGAGGGAAGGGGCCCTCAGAGCCATCTAGGGAGGAGGAGGAAGCAGCCTTGACTGCTGATCTGGAGATTTTCCTGGATACTTTGCGGAGCATGGAGCCCCCTGAGATCCTCCGAACTCACCGACTGCCCCGAGCTCCACGCTCCTCCTACCTGGCTATGTATGCCACACTACCCGCCATTGAAGAGGATCAGCTGGGCCCGTGTGTGCCAGGACCTGGTCCCCAGGAGAGACCTGTATTGGAAGAGGAGGAGGAGGAGGGAGGAGCTGGAGAACCCTTATCTCAGTGACGATGAGAAACTCCAGCGGAGGCAGGAGAAAGCAGGGCCCGGCCCCCCCTGGATCCCCACCCACCCAAGCCTGCTAAGGTCACCTGCTCTCCCATGGAAATGATGAAGAAGCTTGTAGCCGGACAAGGCCCGGAACCTCAGCCCAGCAGCCGGCCTACTTCCCGCCTGGGAGGCAGCCTTCTCTTTGGCAATCTGGTGCCAGCCAGCAAGGACACCCCTGCCCTGGAACCACTAGGCACAAAACTATCTGCTCTGCCACCCCATGGAGCACCAGGGGTCAGGAAGGTGCCAGGACAGTTGCCCTTGCTCTGCAGCGGAAAGCCACCTCCAGAGAAGCCAGCACCTATCCAGCCCCCGGAAGGGTGGGTGAGTGACCTTTATAGGGGCAAGGGCAATCAATACCTGGCCTCCCCTTGAGTGGTTGAAGAGAGTGATGTTGGGGGACCGGGTCCCTGGAGGCAGGGGGATTGGATCAGAGCTTAGTTGAACTTTGCGATGCACAACACTGGGGCCTCAGTGCCCTGTGATAGTATAGCCGAGTGTATAGATTCCAAAAGGCTCACTGCTTCTCACAGCCTGGGAGCTGAGAAAGGAAAGTCTTCCCAGCTCCTGGGACAAGGTGATGAGACCTTTGGAGCTGGAAGCGATGGTGTAATCTCTGCTGTATCCTTGGGGTGGAGGCCAGTCAAGCAAGCAGTGTGGGGGAAGTGGTGACCCCATAAATCTCTAACCCTGTCTGTCTCAGAGCCCAGCACTAAAGACCCAGGGCAAGCTGAACACCAGGCCTGGAAAGGTAGTGCTTGGAGACAAGTGGAGGCTGGCCGGGGGCAGTGCTGGGGATTGGGCCTGAGGACATCTGCTATGCTTTCTCAGGTGATCCTCTTCTCAGAGCCTGGCTGCCAGGGCAGAGGCAGGGAAGTCTGGGGAGACACTGCAGATGCCTCAGCGTGGGCCCCTGTTGCCTCCATAAGGGTGATACGAGGCTGGTAAGTGGGGAGTGCCCAGGGAAGGGGGCCCTGGCTGTGAACCTGGGTGAGGAAGGTAGTCAGCCACGCAGAGTCTGTGGGCACAACCTCCTGCCCCGTGACCCTGGGGTTTCTGGGTCCACAGCTGGATACTGTACGAACAGCCAGAGTTCCGGGGCCAGAAGCTGTTGCTGCCTGAAGGAGACGTGGAACTCAGAGCCCTGGCATCTGCATGGTGTCTCCAAGGCATCGGCTCCCTGAAGAGGGCTGTGTGGGTGAGTGGGCAGCTGCCTAGATTGATACCGTCTCGGGGAGCAGTGGGGCAGAGGTCAGAAGGGGTCCGAATGGAGTACCTCTAAGTTCCTGGCCTCGGAGGCACTGTGCAGGCTGATGTGTGGGCGGGGCCTGTGCCCCTGGTAACCAAGCTGGAGACACATGAGCTGGTGCTAGGTCAGAATCAGCTCAGAGTGGCAGGAATGGGCCAGAGTCACCCATCACCCTGGGCAAGGTTCCATGGAGCTTACTTATTGACTTGTTCATATCTTCAGAGACACTCCCCTGTCTCATGTTCTTAATTAAAATTTTATTGTTTATTGGTGTGTGTGTGTGTACATGCGTGCTCACGCATGCCTCTGAGTGAATGAAGGCAGAGATCAGAGGACATTTTGTGAAGGTCACATCTTTCCTTCCATGTGGGTCCTGGAGATCAAACCCCGATTGTCAGGCTGAGGAGGGACACCTTTACATGCTGAGCCATCTTGCCATCCCACACACTTTTCATATCCACTATGTGCCAGGCTCAGGGACAGGCAACCCGGCATAGGTTTCCCTCCAGGATTCTCCTTTGGCTAGACTCTGAGGGGCCGGGAGAGCAATGGACATGCCTGGGAACGTAATTGTCTCTACTGGCTTCCAGGAAGAAAAACCGTGGTGAGCCCTGAAGGAAAGTGATTTCTAGCCTAGAGATGGTTCAAATGCGAGACTAGCTCTTAGGTAAAAACAGACTGGTCTCAAATCCACAATCCCTCTGCCTCAACCTCCCAGGTGTTGGCTGGGAGGGCAGATGTGAGTCACCACAGTTGTAATTTTTGAGAGATGGGTGCGTGGTGTGAAAAGCCAACATGACTTTGTGTCTGTAAGGTGAAAGGGCAGCAATTTGTTTTCAGGGCACGAGTTTACAAACTACTGATGCTGAAGTTGACCAAAGGGTATCAGCCCCTAGAGAGATGCACAACCATGCTAGAAACAAGACCCATCAGACCCTTGAGGTTTGTTTGTGGGTTTCTGTTTTCTTTTGTTTGAGACAAGACCTCACACTGAGCTCAGACTTAGCTAGAATTTACTATGTAGCCTGGGCTGACCATGAGCTTGTATCAAACGTCCTGCTTCAACTTCCCCAATGTTCCGCTCACAGGTGTGAGCCACCATGACTGGGCACTTATTATTATTGTTGTTGTTATTGTTATTATTATTAATTTGAGACAAGACCTGATGTCAACCTAGGCTAGCCTCAGATTCACCATGTAGCCAAGGCTAGTTGGTCCTTCTGCCTCCACTCCCAGGTGCTGGGATTCCAGGCATTGCCAGTACACACAGCTAGTTGTGTTTTTAGTGAGGTGAGCACCTGGCTGTTGTTCTCTCTCTGGTAAAGATGATGGAGTCCTAGAGCTGAGAGGCTGGAAGAAAGGAACGGCAGTTTTTAAAGGCGCTGCAGATACACATTTGCTGGCGGACAAGTCATTATGAGACACAGTAAACTCATCCCTGTGGAGGAGGGCATGAGGCACAAGAGACAAACAAGAGCTCTGAGGTTACACAGTACTGGAATCACTTGATTCACTCAGCACTGAGTGGGCACCTACTGTGTGCCAGGCCCGTGGGATGAGCTGGCTTGCCACACTAAACAGAACCCTTCTCTGCCCTCGGCTGTATTGCTTATAAGCTGTGTGACCTTGGGTAGTTTGCTTAACTTTGCTGAGCTTGACCTTCCTGTCTGTTTAATGATGGAGACCGTCCCTAGAGGGGATCGGGTAGAATACGGCCTTAGCCGATGCAGATGATTTATTATCATCTGAGTCAGGGAATGAAAATAGTCCTAGAGAGGAAGGAGACCCAGAACACAAAGGAACCCTGCTACACCTTGGGATGCACCCAGGCACAGCTCGCCTGAGTATGGGTGTCTCAGGCACAGCTCGCCGGGGTATGGGTGTTGGGAGGAGGGAGCGGGGATTAGAGCTCAGTCGGAGTTGCTAGCCATGCACTGGTGAATTGTGACTTGGATTCCCTAGCACCCCACAAAACCAGGCACGGTGCCACACGCCTGTAACCCCAGCATTTGGGAGGTCAAGGCAAGGGAACTAAAAAGCTGAAGGTTGGGACTGATGAGGTGACTCAGTGACTTGTCACCAGACCTGACAACCTGAGTTTGAGCTTCTGGACCTTCATGGTGAAAAGAGAGGACCTGTTCCTGCCAGTTGTCCTCCAGACACATGCTGTGGTATGCCTGTGCCCCGTCACCCCACAGACAAACAAAAATCAAAAATATCAGATTTAAAAATCAATAAGATTAAGGTCAACATTGGCTACACTGTGAGTTCAAGGTTCAAGGCTAGCCTGGACTATATGAAACTCTTCCTTAAAAACCAAACCAACCAACCAATCAAACAAACAAACCACCCTGGACCATGGGGTGTGTGGTAAGAGACCTTGCTTAGCAGGTGTGAGAGCATGGATTCTAGACATAGCACCCACACCAAACAGTAACAAAAAGCCAGTCTGGACCAAGGTCAGAACTGTTTATCAAGGTGGAATCAGGAACTGGCTATCCATCTTGCACTCCCACCCCCTCCCAAGAGTGGAAAGTCGGCCACCCAGGGCAGGGAAGGTCTTGACACCGTAGGTTGGGAACTTTAGTCTTGGGTTCCAGAAGTCCAGCAGGCACCTGTAAGGACTTTGACCTGAGGTCAAACGGGCTAGCCTTGTAGAGAGCACTCCTCTGGTTTCTGAGCAGACAACCAGGTGGGCTTTGCCAGAAGCCCCCGGAAGCCCTGCCAGGCTAGTGAGGCAGGGGAGCAGGTGAGACAGAGAAGTCTGTAGCTTGTACTTGAATGGTCCCCTTTTCTCCTTTCACAGGACTACTGCATCCCGAGAATCAGCCTGTTCTCTGAGGAGGGCCTCAAGGCAAGCCAATGACACTAACGGGAGACTTGAAAGACTCTCAAGGTCTGGAGAGACCCCTACAGGTGGCATCTGCCACTGTCGATGCAGGACTGTGAGTCTGGCTATCCTGGAATCCCCTTGACATTCTCTGTACCATCACATGCTGGGGACACAGAGCAGACAAGACACCCAGTTCCCTTCCTCAAAATCACTCTGAGGGCCTGGCTCAGTGGTGCAACCGTTAATCACAGTACTTGGGAAGAAAAGGCGGGCAGATTTCTATGAGTTTTAGGCCAGCCAAGGCTACATAGTGAGATTTTGTCTCAAACAGAAAAAGAAGAAACAAAAAGAAAAACCTCAGTTTCCTAGGGGGACAGGGAAGTAAACAACCAACAGCACCAGAATGTTCTGGAATTGGGGGGAGGCAGTGACATGCACAGGGTTGCAGGGACATGCTAAAGTATCAAACCAACTGAAGATGGGAGGATGGAGAGGTGGGGAGCTGGGTGTAGTCACGAGGCCTTCCTGGAGGAGGAGACGACCTCAGTTGCGATGAGCTAGCTAAGAAGCTAAACCACAGGAGGACATGTCATATGTTCTATTCAGACATGATCGGCACATTTGGAGTGGCATGGTCTCAGTCTGTGTGTTTTAGTCAGTCTGTAATTCTAGTGTTAGAAGCTGGCCCTGAAGTTATTTATCAACTATATGACTGGAGGTGGAGTCTATCTGGAAGAGGGAACAGCATGTGGTGAGAGGAACCAAAAAGCTACATTTTCAAGAGTTTAGGCCTGGCCAGGTGATGGGTCACATGCTTGTAATCCCAGCACTTGGGAGGTGGCTGCAGAAGGATTGCCAGGATTTCAAAGCCACCTTGGACTAGGTCTCTAAACAAGCAAACAAATAGATAAATAGATAAAACAAAAAACAGAGCTTCGTCTGGGACTAGTGGACCCAGTGGTCGGTGTACACTTTACCAGGTATGAGTCCTGGGCCCACCCTTAGACTACTTAAGACCAGTATAAACAGTGATCTCCGAGGCCCCAAGGAAGGAGGATGGTGGCCTGTGTGTAGCTTAACTTTCCGTGAGGCTACGGAAGAGCTACTAGGATTTGAGGCAGGTATGTGTGTAAGAAAGAATTCTTGACTGCTGTGTGTGATTGCAAGAGGCCACCACAGGAAAGGACACCAAGGACCAGCTTCTAGATAGAGAGAGGTTTGGCTTTCCCTGTGCAAGGACCCTCAAAACCCTTCCTCTCCGGTGGCTTCTCTGTTTCTCCCCAGTGGCTGCTATACCTAAACCTTCTTTGAAGACACTCCCTATTCTAGAGCCTGGAGAGTACCTACATTGGAGGCCTGGGGTACATTAGGCCCCAGTGTGGGTTCCTAAAGCCTGAGATTGTAAGGAGCATGGGAACACCCAGAGGCCCCCTGTCCCTAGTCCCATGTTGGGTGGCCCTCATCTGTGGGCAGGAGATGGGGAATAGCATAGATGGGTTCCTTGGCTACCATGGCCCAACATCTGACTGAGGAACTGGGAATAGAGGAGGGATTACCTGAGGTGTAGCCCAGGGTGGATGGGAGGGAAGGGGGAATGGGGCGCAATTCTTAGGAGTTTAGGATCAAGGAAAATCTAGAGTTCCAGCCATATTTGTCTGTAGCCACCTCTGGACTAGCCTTTCAGCCATGTCTTTTTTGCAGGGCTGCCCAAGTGTGGAGAAGCCAGGGGAACCCAAGGTAAGGGGACAGACTTCAGATCAAAGGGTATTTGGTGTGTCTGAGTGGTAGTCACTGTGACTAGGACATGAGATAGGGGCCTTGAGGGGCAGAGGGCACAGGGCCTAGGATGGCAGGCACTGGCTTTGTTGTGTGAATCCAGCCAGAGGTCAGAGCACACAGACAGCAATGCTAAAAGGGAGGATGGGGGCTCCAGGTTGGTGTTGTGTAGAGCCATTCCTAGAAAGCCAGACTCAACATCTATCACCCCGGGCACCCCTTTCATCCAGGCTGTGGTATACGAGGCCCCAGGTTTTCAGGGGCAGAGCTGGGAAGTAAGTGGAGACATCTACAACCTTCAACAGCCTGAGGACAACAAGAGTCCCCAGCTGACCTCCGTGGGGTCCCTGCGAATTCTTGGGGGCTGGTGAGGATTTAAGGGATTTCTTTTGTCTGCCCTGTCCCTGCAGGTTTTTACCCTTGGAGGGTGGAGAGTGACTGGGCTGCTGTCTGGTAGAGTGTCTGTCTTACTCACAGAAGTCTTGGCCTATCTTTCCTCTTCCCCCAGCTGGGTAGGCTACGAGAAGGAGGGCTTCCGGGGCCACCAGTACCTGCTAGAGAGGGCGAATATGCTGACTGGTCACACTGGGGAGGCTATGATGAGCTGCTGACCTCCCTGCGGGTCATCCGGACGGTGAGCAGGGCCAATTGGGCTGTTTGGCCACACCCCAAATTTCATAGCACAATTTGAGAGAAGAATTTGCACCCCTCGGCCTGTTCTTCCTGGCAGAATGTCTCCAAGAGCTAGTCTCTCTCCCTCCTGTGGCTTTTCCCCAGGCTATTCCTCAGAGTACCCAATCCCTGGGGTGGGCGGCTTCCCTGAGGTCTGGGCACTCAAACGGGTTTACGTCGGTATGGGAGAAACCTGACTGTCTCGGGGGCCCAGGACTTTGGAGACCCGGCCGTGGTGCTGTTTGAGGACATGGACTTCCAGGGCCACAGAGTGGAGGTGAGTTCCGCACTGCCGGACGTGGAGCTAGCGCAGCACGGACCCAGCACGCAAGCCATCCACGTGCTTAGCGGCGTGTGAGTAATCCCCGCCCCCGGCGCAGGGCGGGGCCAGGAACAGTGCCGACCCCGCCCTCGCCGACCCTTCGCTCGCCCTCCCCGCAGGTGGGTGGCCTATGAGCATGTAGGCTTCTCCGGCGAACAGTACATCCTGGAGAAGGGCGTTTACCGCAACAGCGACGACTGGGGCTCCGGCAATTGCGCCCTTGGCTCCCTTCAGCCAGTTGTGCAGGTAGGTAACTGAGAGACGGGCGTGGCCCGGGGGGGCAGAACGTTGGGCGGGGCCAGGTGGCTAGCCCAGGCTGCCTGGTTAAGGCAGGACCAGGGAGGCCTTGGCCAGGAGGGATGAAGGCGGGAGGGTGGGCAGGATATCGAGGGCTGGAACTAGGGGCGCGATTGGCCGGCCAAGGCGGCGGAAGGGGCTCGCAGTGCCCTTAGGGGGGCGGGGCGAGGAGCATGGAGATATTAGGGGGCGGGGCCTGTAGGAGGGGGCGGAGCTTGTAGATGCTGGACATCGGGATAGCCACCACGGTTTTGAATCTTAGTGGCTACGGGTAGAGGCTAGCCCCCTCCTTCAGTTACAGCGCTGATCTCTTCCTTCAGGTGGGGGAGAGCGATCTTCACTTTGTCTCGAAGGTAAGGAGGCGGCTGCACGGAGATCTGGTGGGATCTTCACAGCCTTTGTGGCAAAACTTTCCTTGGCCTTTACCGTTGTCCCTCTCCTCACCTTTCACTCTAACCTCTTCACTTCTCTATCTCCAGATTCAGCTTTTCTCCGGCCCCAACTTCCTGGGGGACCATATTTCCTTTGAGGATGACCAAGCCTGTCTGCCTGCTTCCTTCCATCCCCAGTCATGCCGAGTCCACGGTGGCAGGTGAGAAGATGGATCGGCTAGAGCCCAGGGTGCTGGGAGAGGCGACGGAAGGGGGCAAGGGACACACCTTTCACATGATTTCCTTCCTTAAGATTAACTGTTATGTCCTGAGTCATAGAATAACATTTGAATGTGAAATGGAACTCTGGAGATATTAGGTAGTATAGTATAGAAAATCCTAAGAGACGGGCACATGACCGTAATCTCAGCGTCGGGGAGGGAGAGGCAGGAAGATCAGTTTAAAGCTGTTACATAGGGAGTTTAAGGCCTGCATGAGACTCTGTCTTAACAACAAGTCTTGTTCCATTTATAACTGTGCTTTGAAGAAATCCGAGGCTGGTGAGACACTGAGTGAGGAAGGACAGTTGCAGTGCAAGTGAATGCAAAGGGCCTAAGTTCAGTCCCAGGATCTCACAGAGGAAGAGAGAATCAGTTCTGAAACTCCTCTGACGTTCACATTTGCACAGTGGAGTGTGCATGCCCAAACGCACACGCACACACACACACACATACACACAAGAGAGAAAGGTGAGGGAGAGAGAGAGGTTTAAAGAATTCTGAACCCCTACCAAAATTTCAGAAACTTTCAGACTAGAGAGATGTCTGCTCGGTGGTTAAGAGCACTTGCTGGTTTTCGAAGAGGACCCAAGTTTGATTCCCAGAACCCTTGTCAGGCAGCTCACAACCATCTCTAATGCTAGCTCCAGCTACTCCCTGTGAGTCTACGGGAGCCATCTGCATTCAGGCCACTGCATTGGCTATAGCTCCATACAGGCTAGACACTCATAGAAATAAGATACGTCGTTGTTGGTTTTAAATCTAAAAGTAGCTGGTCGGTGGTGGCACACACCTTTAATCCCAGCACTCAGGAGGCAGAGGCAAGTGGTTCTCTGTGAGTCTAAGACTAGCCTGGTCTACAGAATGAGTTCCCAGAAAGCCAGGGCTACACAGAAAGAAACCCTGTTTCGAAAAACAAGATAAAACAAAATCTAAAAGTAATTTAAAAATCTTTAAAAAGAAAGAACTTTTTTAAGAACAGGTGCCTGTATTACAAGAAGCCTTGGGTTCTATCCCCAGCATTGGTGATGTTGGAAGGGGGAAACCATAGACAAGATCTCCATACCCACAGAGGCACGGGTCAGTAGCATAGCTACATACACATACCCTTCCCATGTCCAACGAACTCAGTTGCTGCTCTAGGAGCCCAGTGAAAGCCAGGAGCTGTCTTGTTTGACTGGATTCTGTTCTGCCCACCAAGCCTCTTCCCTCCCTTGTTTTCTACTGTATATTTGCTTGGAGGAACCTACTAATTTTACCTGTACATTTCCCATCTTCTGTCTTTCCATGTTCACTTGATTACTTCCTGGTGTCTTTTTTTTCCCCTCTCTCTCATCTGCCACAACTGGTAGCTAAATTGAGGGATTTGATGAAGTTGTCTGATTTTGTTGGCAAGTCTGTGTAACGGTGACATAAACTTCCTATAGCATAGGTGTGAGATCCATGAGACTTGTCCTCCTTTTTGCCAAAGGGTAATTACCAAATTTATTCCCTTCCTTTGAATTAAAACATTTACTTATATATATGCATATGTGACCGTGTGAGTTTACATGTGTTACATTGCCACCTGTGGAGATAAGAGGACATCAGATCCCCTGGAATGGAGATTACCGGTGGTTGTAAGCTGCCTGACATGGGTGCTGGGACCTGAATATGGGTCCTCTGTAAGGGCAGTAAGCACTTGGAACTGCTGAGCCAGTACCAGGAAAACAAAACATTTTTGAGATAACATCTTACTATGTAGACCAGGCTGGCCTTGAACCTATAGAGATCTACCTACCTTTGTCTCTTTGCGTGTTACTATGCCCAGCACAGTTATTTAATCACAAAGTGTTTTTGAGACAGGACCTCACTGTGGAGATCTGAACTAGCAACAGAGACCTTTGTGTGTCTGCTACATTTCAATCTGGGCAGTCACTCCTCCTGGGCATGCTCAGAGTGCCCCATCTTTGGAACACAGTCTCTTGGTCCTTTTGACATGGCGCCAGCAGTCCGGGGAGCATCCTTGTTTCAGGGGCACAACATGATGCCCCCCAAAACGATTATGTACATTTCTTGCCGAAATCTAGAATCAAAGCTTTCCCAAGGAACTCCATTGTCCTTGATGGGAGATGGTGATTAGTACCCAAATCTGCATGCTAAGTGTTTCAAAATTATAATGCTTGTATTGCTCCCAGAATGTTGAACTGAAGTCCAGTTCTTCCTCTCAGCCCCATGCTCCCAGAAATAAGACTCTGACTCGAGACACATTTACAAATACTTTGGCTATATAGCTAGGCTCTACTCTCACTAGATTATAACTTAAAATACCCAATTTATATTAATCTATATTCTCCTCTCATCTTCCCTGGTGAATCTTCCCCTGCCTTGCTCTATACCAGAATTCTTTTTGCCTCCCAGATATCCCGTCTTCTATTTCCTATTTATTCTTGACAGTGTCACATCCATACAGACATAAGATATTCTCTCTACACCAGAGTGGAGTCACTGGGGGCGGTGAGGATCTTTCTGTTTCTTTTTGCCGTCAGGCTATTCTATTGCATCTACATAGTTGGTAATAGTCAAAAACTACCTTTTAAAGACATTTGAAAGCCATATAGAAGGACATCCCTTTGAGAGGCTGAGTGAGGAGGATCATGCATAATTTGAGGCCACCCTGAGGCTCTGAGACCCTATCTCAAAAAAGCAAAAATAAACAGACAAAGCCAGGCACACAACTTTAATCCCAGTGCTTGGAGAGTAGAAACAAGAGCTTAGAACCGTCCTTGCCTGGGTTGTGAGTTTGAGGCCAGCCTGGAACCCATGGGAAAAAGAAAATTGGAAAGAAATTTAAAGTCATCTTTTTGGAAAAGATTTACTTATTTTTCTTTTATGTGTTTAAATGTTTTGCCTGCCGTATGTCAATATATGTGTACTATGTTCGTGCAGTTTCTGAGCCGACCAGAAGAGGGCGGCAGATGCCTGGAGCTGGAGTTACAGGCAGTTGTGAGCCACCATGTGAATGCTGACAACTAAACCCAGGTCTTCTGCAAGGCAGCCAGTGCTTTAATCCTCTGAGCCATCTCTCTGGCCCCTGAAATAATCCTTTTTGTCTGTGATTATGTTACAAACTTGGTATATAGTTAGATTAATTTCATGTATTTTTAACTTTTAGGAACACTTATGTATTTGTTTGCAAGAAAAGGGTTGATCCCAGGGCTTCACACACCCGAGGCAAGCATTCTACCAGTGAGCTATGCACCCAGGTCTAAATTCTCCATTGTTTTGGTATAGTCTTTTTAAGATTATAAATTTAAGGACAAGTGAATCTCTGTGACGTTGAGGCCAGCTTGATTTACAAAGTGAGTCCAGGACAACCAGGGCTCTGTTATACAGAGAAGCCCTGTCTCGAAAAACAAACAGAAAAGGGGTTATAAATTTATACAAATAAACAGGCATGGTAGTACACACCTTTAATTCCAGCACTCATGAAGGCGCCATCACTGTGAGTTTGAGGCCAGCCTGATCTACAAAGTGAGTTCCAGGACAGCCAGAGCCACATAGTGAAACCCTGTCTAAGTCAATCAATCAAATGGTCAATTTATGCAAGTAACCTGAACAGTTTTAGCTGAAGAGATCCAGTTCTGTATGCACAGGAGTGCAGGTAGAGGAGGGGTTGGGAAAGGATGCTTGCCAACTGGTTTGAGCCAGATGGAGAACACAAACGCAAACATCACACCTGGCCGGGAACTTAGTAGTTTTAATGACAGAAGCTGTTTCCACGGTTCCTGTTGTAACTCAGCTTCATCTAACAAGGTGAAACTGTGTGACTTAAATAGCAGAAAACGATTTTTTCATGTTTCCCCCTCCCCTGCATCCTCCCCTACTACAGAGAGCAGAGCTCTGGTCTCTTCTGGTTTTTAAGTCTGGTGCTTTAGACCCTTCAGCCATTCAGATGCCCATCTTCCTGTTCTATTTTCTGTTTTTGCAGGGGTGAGTTCAGGACAGGGTTTCTCTGTAGAGCCCTGGCTAGCTGTCTTCGAACTCAGAGATCTACCTGCCCCTACCCCTGCCCCTGCCTCCTAAGTGCCAGGACTAAAGACGTGTCCCACCACTGCCCAGCCCTTCCTGTTCTTGAGAGGACACTCACCTCAGCTTAGGGACCCAACTTCCCAATGTCTTCTAAACCACGTATCTCTGGAAGGCCACATGTAGGGACAGAAGTTGAGCCTCTCCCTCCGCTATTCACGTTCTAGCAGTTGAATTCAGGGGTCGAGCATGTCAGTGATCGCCTTTACCACAGAGATGTCTCACTGGCTCTTACTTTTTTTTGAGACAGGGTCTTACTAAGTTGCCTAGGCAGGTCTTGAACTTGTATACCCTCTGCTTCAGCCTCCCGAGGAGCCAGCAGGCCCAGTGTTAGCAGTCCCCTGCTGGTGGGCATTTGGGTCTCCACTATGCTTTGCTAGAGCAGTGCTGAAGGGTTAGACTTCTGCATGTGTTATTTATTCCGAGTGTTTGAAGGGCGCCCTCGGATAGAGCACTGTCAGATTGCCTGCATGCAGAGCGCCCTGTTCCCCTTCAAAGGGCTACTAGCTTCAAACTCACCAAGCTGCCTGCCCCTGCTTTCCTGTATGCTTGGATTGAAGATGGGCACCATTGTGCCCACCCCTTAAGTTTTATTCTTTCTTTTCTTTCTTTCTCCCTTGTTCCACTCAAGTCCTTTCTTCTGTTGAGGGAGATATTTAAAATCAGCAACACTCAATCTGCTTGTTCTTAATCTGCCGCCATCTTCCCAACTAGACAAGGCCTGTGGCCACAAGCGCGGCGTATTATCTGCTGCTCAGCTCAGGCTGCCAGCTCAGGCGGCCAGAGACACTGGCCCTGCCACCCTCAAGACGCCAGCGTGGGAGATGGCTCTTCAATCTCCCACGCTGTCTCCACAAGGCTAGGCTGAGCCCAGACCATCCCGCCATCCACGAGGTACCCGGTAGAAATGAGACTCTAATGTTTAAAGATTACCCAATAGCTTTATATATTTGGTAATACTCAATTAACAAGATGCCCACACAATCAGAGGTGTTAACCAATTAACTAACCTAGATATAAGTTGTTATGCAGGACTGCTCTCGATACATGTGTGGTCATCCATCGCTCCTATATCTTTCTTCCTTAGCTCCTCCTCTTCCTCTCCTTACTCCTCCCACCTTAGTCCTCCCAACTTGTGGGGAAAATATCCCGCTACATTCTTCTGTCTGACCTTGGTCCCTACTGCCGTGTATCTCCTGTCACCAGAGGTCACCTGGTAGGTGTAAGCGTAAGCTAGGCTCTGATGTCACCTTCCCTATTTGTCCCCTTCCAGCTGGGTCCTGTTTGAGGACAAGAACTTTGAGGCAGAGCAGCACATTGTGTCAGAGGGCGAGTACCCTACCCTCACGGCCATGGGCTGCCTGGCCTCCACGGTCCTGGGCTCTCTCCGGAAGGTTCCACTGGTGAGTTTCCCATCCAGATCAACCACAGAAGTAGAGGGAGTGCCCCGTGTCACCTACCACCCAGTGGGCTGGGTGGGCAATGGCTTCCAGAGTCTCTCAGTGTGCCCTTGACTCTGAGGCTCTTGAGGAGCTCATCGGAGCAGGTGTTTATCGGCCATTCACTGAAATAGTTCCTGGAGGCATCAGACCTAGACAGCGGGACCTAAAGGTGGCAGTACAGAGTGGTGGGTCCCAATCAGAAGTCCTGTCTGGACTGGCAGGGCAGCTTTTGCCCACGTGATGGCCCATTCAGAGAGGGCTGTCAGGATCAACTGGGAAAATGGCTGTGCAGGAGAGACCAGAAGGGCAAGGCAGGGAGAGGCTACCTCAGTGACCCAAGTAAAGGTAATAGGCTGTTGCTGAGAAGAAACTGACAGAAGCCACATGCACACTGTGATAACGCTGTGGGGACCAGGGGGAGTGACTGGTCACTGCTGAGTCAAAACAGCTGATATTTGCTGAGCGACCCTTTTCAAAGTTTTGTCGAATCCTAGAGCCACTCGACTTGTTCCAGACCACACAGCTGGAAACAGACAGAGCAAATGTTCTCCTGGGCTGCTTGGTTATACAGCTTGTGCCCCATACCAGCACATACACTGGGCACTAGGGACAGTTAGGCCTGAATCTGGAGCCTTGGGATTGGACAAATTGCTTTACCAAGGATCTGACCTGCAGTGACCCATGGATAAAGGAGAACAGTTACTAATCTCTGTGATGATTAGTTACCAGCCTGCCCATTAGTTCTTAGGAGTGCCAACTATCTGATAGGCACAGGCACAGGGATACACACCTGTAATCCCAGGACTCCAGAAGCTAGGCCTGGTTATATAGTGAGGGGACCCTTGAGTTTGAGCTGGTGCCAGTCTGACGACACACTGAGACTGAAAATTTGGGGACACAGATCAATCACTGTCCTCAGAAGGTCAGAGGCCTACAGATCCAAGGTACAGATCTTGGGGTCATCAGGCAGAGTCTGGGCTTGGGTATTTTGTGGCCTCATCCATCTCTTCTCCTCTAACCTCAGCACTTCTCAGAGCCTTCCTTGTCCCTCTTTGGCCTGGAGTGCTTCGAGGGGAAGGAGATCGAGCTGACTGGGGAGGTGCGAAGCCTGCAAGCCGAGGGCTTCAACAACCACGTGCTGTCTGTGCGCGTCAAGGGCGGCGTGTGAGTGGGCGCTCCAAACTGTGATGGGTGATTGGTGGGATGGAAACCCCACCCCAGACCAGGAAGGAGGGAGTAGTACCAGCCCGAGGTCCCTGGCTCCCAGGGCTTGGTGGGATGCTGGGTCCTGAAAACCCCAAATGTACACAAAAGCCTCTTCCTCCTGCTGTGGGCCCTCACCCTAGTGTGAGAGAAGAGGGGGCAGAGGTTGTTCTAACACATGTGCTTTGTCTTCCACCTGTCTCTGCCTGCCTGCTTGCCTGTCTGTCTGTCTGTCTGTGTTCCTCTGTGTCTCTGGCACCCATTGGGCACAGCTGGGTAGTGTGTGAACACAGCGACTTCCGGGGCCGCCAGTGGTTAGTGGGAAGCTGCGAGATCACCAGCTGGCTGACCTACAGCGGTACCCAGAGGGTGGGCTCCCTCTACCCTATAAAACAGGTAGGTAGCAGTCGGCACGAGTGCCTCGGGGGTGTACCTGTCCTGGGGAGCACCTGTCCTCACATATGCCTGTGTTTCCCAAACTTGATGTTGGTGTCAGGTCACACGGTGACCTCATCTCTTCTTGCATCGTCACCTCAGTCATTTTTCCTAAATCAACTTGAAAACAAAACAACATTGCCCTGTCCTAAAGGACAATATATACAACATATACAATATATACAATAAGCTTATTCACCCCAAACGGAAAGTCATCTCACACACAGAGCTTGCATGCCAGGGTGCATGTCCAAACCTGCTTGTCTAGAAGTTGGCTTCATGTCTGCACACATGTATTTCTAGGCTGTGGCTGTGGCCTGTGTGTGTGCATGTGTGTGTGCATGCATGTGTGTGTGTGAGTGTGTATACTCACACATGTGTGCCCATCTAAGAGTCTGTCTGCACCTATGTTATTTGTGACCATGCACTGTATGTCAGTTGTCATGTGAATGTAATGGCCACATAGACCTCTGGAATTGTTTGTGCCTTCTATAAACTGTGCCACCTTGTGGACTGCGGATATACCTGCCAGGGTCCTTAAACACATGTGTAGGTATCTATGGTTACAGAACTATGCTTTTTTTTACACACCCATATAGTATGGGTGTGTAAAAAAGATGTGACTTTGTCAGGGGGAAAGTTTGGAGGCAGGAAAGGTTTGGGAGTGTGGGTCCCTTAGAGGGTCCAGGGTTGAGGGTGGTAGGGCATCCCTGACTGCAGCTTCTCAGCCTTTCCTCATCATCAGCGCCGAGCCTTTTTCCGCCTGTGGAATGCAGCACTAGGGGGATTCCTGTCAGTGCCTGATCACGTGGAGGACATGAAGGCAGGCCGTGTGGTGGTCTCTGAGCCCCGAGCTGGGGGCAGCTGCATCTGGTACTATGAAGATGGACTGCTGAAGAACCAGGTACAGTTCCAGAGTTTGCTCTGCTGAGCTCAGGTTTGCCAACGTGCCTTGGGAAGTCCCAGCCCAGTTAGATGCAACACGCATGCGACCCAGAAGCAGAGAATGCAAGCCCATTCATCTTTCTTAGGTTATATCTTTAAAAACTAGTATTTGGGGTTGGAGAAGGGACACAGCAGTTTAAAAACACTGTTGCTTTTGCAGAGGACCTGAGTTCAGTTCCCAGCATAAAAAAATGATGGAAAAGCCATCCCTAATTCCAGTTCCAGAGGATTTGATGCCCTCTTATGACCTCTGTGGGCACCAGGCATGTATTTGTTGCACAGACATGCATAAAATAAACACTCATAAAATAAATAAATCTAAAAATGGATGAAGAGACTTGCCTAGGGCCACAGTTGTAAGAGCCAGCATTCAAAACCAGTGTATGAGCTGGGCAGGGTGGCACACAGGCACATGCCCTTTATCACAGCACGCAGGAGGCAGTAACAGTCGAATATCTATGAGCTCAAGGCCAGCCTGGTCTATATAGCAAGTTCTGGGACAGCCAAAGTTATATAGAGGGATACTGTGTCCCAGACAAAACAAAACAGCAATAACAAAAATCCAGCGAATGAAGGATTGCTTGAGCATGGTGAGATCCTGTCAGGAACGCCAAATCTCATGATCTTCTGGGGCCTCAGGTGGCCCCCACCATGAGCCTACAGGTGATTGGACCTCCTAGTCCAGGCTCCAAAGTAGTACTATGGGCCGAGAGCCGCTTACCACGCCAAACCTGGAACATCAACGAACTGGGTCACATCTGCAGCCAGATGTTTGAAGGCCAGATCCTGGACGTGAAGGGTAATGTAGGCTGGTAGGGGTTGGGGTGGGGTACACAAAAGGGGACTAAGGACTGGGCTGCGTACAGCACTCTCTGACCACCTCTGAATCCCACTCCCCTCAGGTGGACGAGGTTATGATCGTGACCACGTGGTACTGTGGGAACCAACCAAGGACAGACCTTCCCAGATCTGGACTGTCCGTGTACTCTGAACCAACGTCATCACTAGTTCCTGCTGGAGGCTTTTGCTGGGATGGAATGTTTTATACAGATTTTGCTGTGAAATAAGCTATTTTCTACTATGCCATTGGTGTTGTCTCTTGATGTTGGGGGTGAAGAGGGTCCACTTGCCCTTCTGCCTCCACTTCCGGTTGTTTATCTTCATGTACAGCCTCCTCTTGCCACCAGAGGGCGCTCCAGACTCCCCACACTGTATGGTGTCACTCCTTTCTGTCTCTCTGACTGTAGCCTCTGTGGTTCGCAGTACAGGACTCTGATGGGTGTTCAGGGAGCAGAAGTGGAGGGCTGTCCCACTTGGAAGAGGGACTCCTAGCTGACACACTGGGGATGGGAAGGAGTTGGCCAGGCCAGATAGAAGTAGCAGTGGTGGCGCACGCCTTTAATCCCAGCATTTGGGAGGCAGATTTCTGAGTTCGAGGCCAGCCTGGTCTACAGAGTGAGTTCCAGGACAACCAGGGCTATACAGAGAAACCCTGTCTCAAAAAAAAAAAAAAAAAAAGTAGCAGTGGAAAGTATCCCAGGGCTACAGATGTATCTATCCAAGGGTGAACTTTCAGGGTTCAGACTGTGAGATCACAGTGGGCAGGGGAAGAAAGATGGGAGAGTCTACCTTCCTGCTTCTTCTAACTCTAGTCTCAAAGCCTGAAGGTTTCGTCTTGGTCAGAAAAGTCGGGAGAAGGGGCTGGGTCCCTAGCTGAGTGACAGGTCAGGATATCAGAGACCTAGAGCTGCATTTGCTTTGCCATCCTCTGTTGGCATGGGTTCCTGGGAAGACACAGAGGCAAGGACCCTTGGGAACCAGTCTGGGCTTCCTTCTCTTCTTGTAACTCCAAAGACCACCCCCAAGCTCAGGAGGGGAGGGTGCTTAGAGCAACTATTTGTCCTTCCTGCCTTCCCTGGCTGAGGGTGTGGGTGGTAACCCTTGCCTCTTCATCCTGTAGCCCAGTGATCGAAGGCGTATGATCAGGCAATTTGGAAGCCACCCTTCTGCAAAACCCTCCCAGACATGGGCTGCTTCTGGGTCTGTAGTACTCTAGTCGGGAATTTTGAGAGAACCAGAGCCAAACGATATGTGATTTCCCAGAATCTATCAGTGTGAAGACACCTAGGTCGTGGGCTGGGCACCTGCCTGCACCTGGGGTATGTGGGCTTGAGAGTCTAGGGCAGTACTGGGTTCACTCCTAATGCGGCTTCATACGTGCCTCCTGGGGCGAGTGATGGCGCAGTGATCACACATGGGGCCCTATCTAAGCATAAGTATAACTTTATTGTGCCCTAGCTGGGTGTCACGCCCCCGCTCCCATCAGTGTACCTCGCCATTCTGGCCATTGGCTGTCAACTGTAACCTCCTTGGATCTCTGGGGTCAACCCTTCCCATGGACTGGGTTGGGGTGTCTCTGATACTGACGGTGCGGCAGTGTGAGGAGCATGGGGCTTTAGAAGCCACGCCTCCTCAGCCGAGGTAGAAGAGGCACAGTAAGGTGCTAGCAAAGAAGAGCAAACTGCAGGCACCCGAGTTGATGATGGATGAGGCCCCCGCCTTTTGGGGTTTCCCAGTGGTTTTTTGGGGGGTTGGGTGGGAGGTGGTGGCGCCACGGCGAGGGGTGGTGACGACTTTCTTAGGAGTAGTCACAGCTTTCTTAGTAGTAACAGCCTTCTGAGTAGTAACAGCTTTCTTAGAAGTAGGAGCAGCAACGGTGGCAGCAGTAGCACCAGTAGCACCAGCAGCAGGAGTCGTAGAGTTTACCAAGACTCCTGTTTGTATCTGCAAGAGAAGCGGTGCACAGTAGGGTTTGAACCTCCTGTTGGGGACTCATCCTCTTTTGTTTCCTTTCTTCAGCTCTAGGCTTCCATAAAGCTGCCATAGGCCCTGTTGGGATGTTTGGCTTCCTGTCCTATCACAGGCAGTGGTCAGGCAGCCCCTGTGTTTGTCATTCTTCCACCACAAAGAAACTTCCTGTCACTTTTCAGACTACAGATCCTCCACATAGAGGGAAACAGAAACCTCGACCGGCTTCCCCTCCCAGAGCCTTGGTTTCCTTGCATCCTGGTAATCAGAGTCCACCATGGTCAAGAGTGTCACACCTAACAGGCCTGAATAAGGCCCCTGGCAGAGGGTGGGCGGGAGGGCAGGGTGGGAATGGCAAGTGACAAGTTGTCCTTGATGCTTGATCGGGCAGTAACTGAAACTGCTCTTGATGGGAATCAAGCTAGTTTTGGTGGCCATCAACCTGCCTTTGATGTGTGTGGTCTAGATGTTCTTGATCAAGGACTGGATGGCTCCATTCGCTGTGTTAATCAGGCCTCTCGGCGTACATAGTGCCACCAAGGTTGCCTCCCTCCCAGGGTGGCAGTTGATTTGCAGAGTGTATGGGAGACTTCTGTCTCTGCATTCCTGCACACCCACGATTCACTATGGCAGGGCGGCAGGGACCTCTGTCGTCACCTATGGCAGTCTGTTAGACCTCTCTCCAGCCGTCTCAAAAAGACCGTTTCTGCAGCTCTTCTCAGCTGGGCTTCCTTTCCATTCCTCATGATGCAAAATTGCACAGAACCCTTTGAGTGCCTTCATGTCCCTGACACCTATGTGGTTTCCCTCTCTGAGGCCAGTCTGATAGCACCTATGAGTAGTAGCAACCCAGCCATATAGGCCCTCCTCGATCCCTGGCTTCCGGTTGACGATCACCTATCTCTGTCCCTGTGGTAGAAGACAGGGTCCCTCCAGGGACCTGTATTCCTTCCCCAGATCCCAGGCCAGACCATCGAGCTGAGACCTGGTCGTGGCTGCAGGGGCTCTAAGGACTGTCCTCACCTGAACCACAACCAGGAGACTGATGGTGAGGAGGAGGAGGCCGTTCATCCTGGATCTTCCTGGGCTCTTGTAGCAGCTTTGAGAGATGAGTTCAGGGCAATCTGCAGGCCACTTTGAACCTGGCTGCTTTTGAACTAGGAGGCAGGACAGACTGGGAGGAGCGTGGAGGAAGGACGGCTTAGGGGCGGGGAAGGGAGCTTCCTGCTTTCAAACCTGGGGGTGGATGAAAGTAACCTTGAGGTTCCAAGACCTGTAGATGAATTGTGAATTTCAGAAGCAGCACAGGCAGAGCATACAGAGCAGCAAGAAGACACCAGCAGGATTGTTCCCAGGCTTGAAGCTGTGTGTCCTGGGCAAGGAATCTTGTTTTCATGATTTGACAACTCAGACCTCAGGCCTGAGGCTCAATCTATGAGTCTTTAACATCCCCTTCCCCAAAAGAAAAAAAGAAAGAAAGGAAGGAAGGAAGGAAGGAAGGAAAGAAGGAAGGAAGGAAAAAAAGGAAACAGGCAGCTTCTGGAGTACCTGCTGCAACAATAATCCTTATTTTTAATTTATGTATTTTGAGACATGGTCTAAGTCACTCTGTGGCTGGGTTTAAATTCAGGATCCTCCTGTCTCAGCCTCTGAATTCTGGAATTGCAGGCCTACATCACCCTGCTGACCAATAATTTACTTTAAAAAGAACCAACAAGGGGCTGGAGAGATGGCTCAGAGATTAAAAGCCCTGGCTGCTCTTCCAGAGAACCCAGGTTCAATTCCCAGCACCCACATGGCAGCTCAGAACTGTCTGTAACTCCAGTTTCAGGGAGTCCAGCACTCTCACACAGACAGACACACATACAGGCAAAACATCAATGCACATAAATTTTTTGTTCATTTGTTTTTCCAGACAGGTTTTTCTGTGTAGTCCTGGCTGTCCTGGAACTCACTCTGTAGACCAGGCTGGCCTCAAACTCAGAAATCCGCCTGCCTTCTGCCTCCCAAGTGCTGGGATTAAAGGTGTGCACCACCACTGCCTGGCATAAATCATTAAAATAAAAAGCATGCTAGCTCGTGGGAGACAGAGGCAGGTGGAGCTTATGAGTCTGAGGCTAGCCTGGTCGAGTTCCAAGATAGAACTACATAGTAAGATTCTGACCGAAAACAAAAATAAACCAAAACAACTAAAAAGCCCTGTATATTGATAATCCATAACTCTAGCAACTGTTATATAATAAATGGCAAGTGTGTTTTGTTTTAAAGATTGAGTTCCTGTAATCTTAGAACTCAGAGTAGAGCAGCAGGAGGGGATCAAGGGCAGTTATGTCTATATGGTGACTGTGAGGCTAGCCTGGGCTACCTGGGACTCTGTCTGAAAACACAGATCAAGCAAATGATCAGACAAGAGAAGGGAACTAAGACAGTGGGGTGGATGTAGGATTCATAATGAAATGGTGATGGATGCTATCATTGGTTCTGTGGAGGCTCAGGGCCACTGCGATCCAGGAGCAGGCAGCGAGACTGGATTAGTTTTTGGGTCAGGCCCCATTTCCTCTGTTCCTCAGGCTCTTTATTTCAAGTGAATAATTTTTGGAAAAAAATCCTTTAAAAAGTGTATGTGTGTGTGTGCGTGCGCGCGCGAGTGCGCACGTGCACACACACGAGTGTTTTACCTGCATATATGCACAGCTGTGTACGCTGTGTATATGCCTGGTAGCCTGTGAAGGCCAGAAGAGGACATCAGCTGCTCTAGAATCGGAGCTATAGCTGTTGATGGTAATCCAACCTGGCTCCTTTGTAAGAGTGGCAAGCGCTCTCTTAACCACCGAGTCATCTCTCCAGTCCCCTCCTGAAGTCTCTTAAGACTTCATGTTTTGGGATTTGGGTGAAGAGTGTCATCTTACTCAGGGAGGGCTGAGAGGGGATTATTGGGAGGACAAACAGGTAAACACAGTCCAGCATCCAGGGATTGAAGCCAGCTATTGATTTTTGTTGTGGGCAGAGCTATGGGAGAGTCCTCAAAACTGTTTTGACGGTCCCTAACTTATATCGAAACAGAGCCGTGGTCTCAGTGATACTGGCAATCATTATCTGCACTTGACTGATGAAAAAAAAAAAAGACTCATCCAAGTTCATAACTGGTGGAGTCGTTTGAACTGGAGTCCAGGTCCCTCTGACATCTCAGGCACTTCCAGGGCTGCTCTCGAGTGCAGCGATCCAGTCTGTGCTGTTGGTTTGTTCTCTTTAAGGTGGTGCCTCACACACCTTCATTCCCTCTCCTTCTTCCTTGGCTCTGCAACTCAGCTCCTGCCTCGCCTTTCTTCCTGGCTTAGTCTATGTGGTGTCTTATTTACATGCCAGATGGCAAAGGGGTTTCCCCTGGCTTCTCTTATATGGTTCAGGACTTTTGTCACAAGTCTAGGTAAAACCTGAGAGGGCCTTGGGGACCTTGAGCTCCTGAGATCAAGCTGAGAAAGAAAAGAAGTGAGAGTCTGACCTAGGGGGAGAAGGGGAGGATTGCAGGGAGGTACAGTCACCTCCTCCCATCTGTCCACCTTCTTTGCTGTCTTGCCCTCAGACCCTAGGAGAGGTGCCTGGGAACCAGGAAGGCTGTAGGAGACAGGAGGTCCATGCTGAAGTTCAAGATTGCCCTGCTGAAAACTGGACAAGTGTATCTCCCTTCTCTTCAGAAGAAGCTAGAAAGGGTGAGCCTACAGTTGGCCATGTGGTAGTTACTTCCTGCTGGGAATGCGTGCGATGACTTAAACTTCTCTTTTATCACTTAAAAAACATATAGTGCATGCATGTGGGGGGGGTGTGTGTGGCCATGCTGCTCAGAAGAGGGAATTGGAGCTACATAGGATTGTGACCACCAGAAATGGTTGCTGGGATCTGAATTCAGGTCCTCTGGAGGAGCAGCAAGCACTCTTAACCACTGAGCCATCTCTCTAGCGTGTCAGTGTGGGGCGCCGACACGCCACTGCTTGTATGGAGGCCGGAGGACAACTTTCAGGGTCAGTTCATTCCTTCTTCATTGTGGGTCCCAAAGACTGAACTGGGTTACCAGCTTGGCTGCAAGCTCCTCTATCCCTCCGGCATTTCACAAACCCCTTAAGCTTAATTTTATTTTTGTATTTTCCAGCCCTGGGTATTGAACCCACGACTTCACACTAAGCATGTGCTCTACCACTGTCCTTCGCTCCAGTTAAGAAACATTATCTTGCAAACCCCTCAAATTTCCTTTTTGGATTCTGAGATGTGAGCAGTGAGATGTAAAGTGGGGACAAGTGGGGTGGGACATGAGAATGCTGGGAACATCTTTAAGGAATTGGACATGAAGAGGTGTCTGCTGTCTGCCCATACCCAAGAAGGGAAGTAGGACTTCAAGCCTTTGCCTCTCATGGCCTCTGAGCAGCTACATTCTGTCTCAACAGCATCTGAGTAGACAGAAGTTTGGTGACCAAACTGAGAGGACTCTGAGAAAGCCCCATTTGACAGATGGGAAAACTGAGGGCAAGGCAGAGGCAATACTAGAGCTACAGGCTAGACTTACCAATGGGTGTGCTCCACTGGACACTTTCTCTGCATCTGATTCCCTAGCTTTGACAAAGCAGGAGTCTGTCCACACACCCCATGCCTCTTACACGAATTGAGACCAAATTCCTTAGAGTGATGATCAAACCCCCATTCCCTGCCAGCCTTCTTTCTTAGCATCAGACCTCATTTGGTAACACCTCTACTACCGGGCGCACACCACTTCCTAGCTGGCCTTCACCCACACTTGCCTGGCTGCCTCAGGCTCTCCGACACCTCTCTGCCCTTCCCCATCATTCATATCCAAAGTCCTTACCCAGAGAAACTTTCCACTTCCTCTGTGAAACTCCCTCCAAGATGGAGGTGATCTTCCACCTTCAACTGCTTCTCTGGCCACTCTGAAGATGACTGTGTTTCCTGAACTGGTATGTAGCTTGGTAGAGCGCTTCCCTAGAAGGCCAAGATTTCATGCCCAGCCACACATAATTCCAGTGTGTTGGTGCAGCCCTGTAATCCCGGCTTTACGGAGGATTAGAGGTTCAAGGTCATCCTTGGCTACATAGTGAGTTTGAGACCAGACTGAGCTACATGAGACCTCGTCTCAAACAAAACAATAAAAGATTAAACCTTCTTTTGTGATCTGAACTAGAACTTGTCACCTCTCCAAGTCAGTAGAGGGTTGAACATGGGACCAACAGGTGTCAGGGACCACAGAAAGAATGACTGAAGCTTAAGGTGTCCACTTTCACCCCGTTGCCAAGCCTCGGCACTGATTGGTCTGGTAACTATGGGCAACCCCTGGCTTTATACTGAGGAATTGCCAGTGCAGAAAAGAATTCTCAGGCTGAAAGAAGAGAGGCCTCCATTGGGGTTGCTTTGATCCTAAATGCATTTGTCTGTTCCAGAAGAGATGTCTAAGAAACTGAACAGAGCTGGGTAGTGGCAGAAGCAACGGAGATGAGCGTTTCGTAGAAGGATCTAGACAATGGACTCCTCAATGTGACTTCTGAGCGCCTGCCCCCGGAGTATTCAAAGGCACATAGGACAGGAGAGCTGAAAGTTAGAGAAAATAACCAAATAGAGATGTGAGAATGGAGAAACCCAGTATTAGAGGAGTACAGAGGACAGGGCGGGCCTCGGGTTGGATACAACTGAAGAGAAAATTAGTGCCAGGGAAGGCAGATCATAAGGAAATAAACATTTCCTTTCTCAAGCACCTGCTCTGTGCCTGGTGCTCTTTTTTGGTTTTTTGTTTTTTTGGCTCTGGGGATAAAGCAGTGAATAGAAAGACAAGGCCTCTACTCATGGATTAGACATTCAAATGAGAAAGACAAAGAAAGACTGGCATTTTCACGTTTCCATGAATGCTGAGGAAGTCGACATTCGAGAAAAGGGAAATGGAGAAAGAGCATCCAGACAGCTGGTTAAGACAGGCCACTGAGAGGAAGTGCTCATGTGAGACCCGGAGGAGAGTGCGTAGACACACCTTACATTAGTATTCCACCCCATTGGACAGTATTCTCTCTCCTCTCTCTGACCCTCTCCTTCTCTCCCAACCCTTGTTTGAGACAGAGTCTTACTGTGTAGCCCAGGTTACCCCTAAACTTGTGATCTTCCCACTGCTGCCTCTGCCGCCAAATGCTGGGCTTCCAGGCATGTGACTTACACAACAGGCATGGGCTTGCAGCCCATGGAGTACAGCTACCCAGTGTTCTTTGTAAGTGTCCCCGGGCCTACCACAGGCCCACACAGAATGAAGACTCCTAATGCACTTGCTCCATGATGAACTGGGATAGAGTGCGGGGGTGCGGGGAGGGATGGAGGTGTCGCACACACCTCCCAGTGTGACCATCTGATCTTCTCTAAGATTCTTATTGTCACTTCGAGAAGGGTGATGTAGTAGCACCGTAGAGCACTCAAGCTACAGCTTTGCTGCTGCTGCTGCTGCTGCTGCTGCTGCTGCTGCTGCTGTTTTTTGAGACATGATTTCTCTCTGGTAGTGAAGACTGGCCTGGACCTTGTAATGTAGCCCAAGCTGGGCTCAAACTTCTATCAAGGCAAACCATCCATCCATCCATCCATCCATCCATCCTTTTGCTCACTTACTCTTCCAATTTATCAATACTTACCAGCTTGGTCAAGATAAATGAGAGGTGACTCTCCCCTTGAGGACTTCATAGGCCTATACTAGGGCAGGGTATCTGTAGATCACAAGACTGGATGGGAAGGTCACCATGGCATCAGGCGGTAAAGTAGTATATAACTTGGCTTAAGAGAACGGAGAAAGGCCAGAGCTGGTTTCCAGAGAACAGGATCTGAGCTAGGGTTTGAAGGAGAAGGAACAGAAGGTGTTCCAACACTTGGGAAGGAGCATGCTGTTTCTGGAACATGAGGAGGGTGGAGGGCAGGATGTAGTCTATAAAGACTTCAAGTACTATCATAAGCTGGAGATGAAGGGTCTTCATCAGAGGTGGTGGCTGTATCGTGGCAAAGAGGGAAGAGGAGGAGTAGAGAGAGCTAGATTGTATTCTCAGGGACTCCATGGCCTTGGAAGACTCCCACTCTTTGCTTCCTTCCCCCAGAGCTGCTGGCACTCAATAAACCCCTGGGCCCCAAAGGAGCCATGATGCTAAGCATCTTTTGGGAAATGACCTGAACATCAAGTGGATTCTGTCCACCCAAGAACAGAACCTCAGGCACTGGGTGGTAAAAAGGCAGCCAGTGGAGCTTCATCCCAGAAGTAAAGCGGGGTCCTGGGTAAGGTGGAAGTTATGCAGATCCGTCTCCAGGGTCTCCTGGCCTTCAAGGCTTATTTGAGGCTGGAGATCCCAGAAGGACTTCCAGGGTCTCTAAGATGATACACTGAGTGACAAGGGCTGGGAAAGTAACCCTGAGGAGAGTTTAGCAGAGGTTCTCAACCTTCCTAACGCTGTGACCCTTTAATCCAGTTCCTCACGTTGAAGTGAGCCTCAACCATAAATTTATTTTATGCTACTTCATAACTGTAATTTTGCTATTATTTGATATGCAGGATATCTGGTATGGGGCCCCCAAATGGTGTCACAAGCCACAGGTTGAGAACCCCTGGATTAGAGTCTTTTTGTTTTTGTTTTTCCAGGCAGGGTTTCTCTCTGTAGCCCTGGCTGTTCTGGAGCTCAATCTGTAGACCAGGCTGGCTTTGAACTCAGAGATCTCCCTGCCTCTGCCTCCTGAGTGCTGGGATTAGAGGCGTGTGCCACCACCACCTGGCAAGAAGTATTTTTGAAAACATCTATAGAAGTGTTTGGTAAGTACTTTGCTTTAACCTCCTAATCACTAATTGTTCCAGCAACCCTGTCAAGTAGGCCTTATTTTCATTTTACAAGTGAGGGGAACAAGATGCAAAATGTGTTCAAGGTCACACTGTACTGGTGAGGATTCAGTGCATGGTCCTAACTAAATTATCTCTAGTTACTTTGGTGCTGTTAGTGTAATTTTACTTTTAGTTATATATAAATATTTAATAAATATTTATTTGGTTTATTTTGTGTGTGCAACTAGGCAGTGCCCGTGTGGAAGTCAGAAGACAGATCCAGGAGCCGTTTTCTCCTACTGTCTTATGTGACCAACCCACTGATTGAACTAGGTCGGCAGGCTTGGTAGTAAGACCAAAGTTTGGTACCCGCCGAGCCAGCTAGCTACGAGGCTGAGGAAGGGAAATTACTCACCATACTGGGAGTGGGGTGTTACCCAATTCTTCTAAATAGGAACTAGATTAGAACTTTCCTTCAGGGCATCATCTGCTCCATAAATTAGAGGAGGTGGGGGAAATGAGATTTAAATATTTATTAAGTAACCTGCATCATTCCAATTCATCTTTGCATGATCAGATGGTAAAACAAAGGAAACATAATTTCCACAAAATCAAATTGGCACAATATTGTGAACGTCGGGCTCGACACCTTCAGATCTAAAGGTTCCCAGGGACTAGTCTTTTGAACCAAGTCCCGGCATCAAGAACGCCCTCTGACCTCTTAGAGTGGTGCATTCTGGGATTTGAAGTCTCACTTACAGCCTCTCTTCACCGTGGGCCAATAGTATTAGGACACAGTGAGCTATGCCCGCCTTCGCTGCCCGCTGGTTCGTTAGAGGTCCTCTCAGAATTAGCCAATGAGAAGTGATCGGGTCCTGGTCGCCTGGGAAACCCCGAGACAACAAGATGGCGGCGCCGCGGGACGGCTCGCTGGCCCCGTGGTGAGTCCCAGCTCCGGGCCTTTCTGCCCTGCTAAGTCTTCCGTCAGGCTGTGGCCCTCGCCTGACTCCTAGGGCCGGCGACCTGCATGGCTAGCTCAGAAGGGAAATGAGGACCCTACTCACCGTGTCCGCGCGTGGAGGCGGAGCAAAAGGGAGGATCCTGGGGCGGGCTTTGGGCTCAGTAGCCTACACCGTGCAAGCGCACCCAGCAAGGGATTAGGAGGATGTCGTGCAGCGCTCAGGCTGTCGACGAGCCTGCTGTGTCGAGTGTTAACCGCCTAGGGCATCACTGAGTTTGGTCCTCCAGATGAAGAGTACCCCTCACCGGAGGCGACAACCGTACCTTTACAGACTTGATGGGTTGTGGTGAGATAGGCCTGGACTGTATGTAGGGGCTGAAGCAAGAGGATTGGAGTACAGAGAGTCAGAGTGTCCCAGGCCAGTCAGGGCAACTCAGCGAGACCTTACCTCAAATTTTAAAAAATAAAATAAACCCAAGAGTGGTGGCGCACGCCTTTAATCCCAGCACTGAGGAGGCAGAGGCAGAAGACTCTCTGAGTTGAGGCCAGCCTGGTTTACACAGTGAGACTCTTTGTCTCAAAAATAAAAACAAATAACTAAACAAAATAGAAGTTGGGCCTGGTGGTCTGCAGACCTGTAAACCTACTCAGCAGGCTGAAACGGAGAGTCACATGTTCAGTCAGCCTGGACATTAGAGCCAGTTCAAAGCCATTTCGGGCAAAGACCTTTATATATATTTAATATATATTATATATTTATATGTATTATTATCATCACTATTATTTTTCGTACATGTATGTGTCTGCATGTGTGTGTGTGTGTGTACCACATGCATGGGTGGTGTTAGAGGAAGCCAGAAGAAGGTATCACCTTCCCTGAAACTGGAGTTACAACTGGGAGCCAAATGCAGGTTCTTCAAGAGCAGCAATTGCTTTTAACCTGTGAGCCATTTTCAAGCATAAGACTTTATTTCATAAAGAAGAATAAAACTGTAGCTCAGCACTATTGTACCTATGTAGCCTGTGTAAGGCCCTGGGTTCAATCTTCAGCCTGGAAATGCTCATTAATTAAAAATACATTTAAGGGGCTGGAGAGATGAGTCACTGGTTAAGAGCAGTGACTGTTCTTCCAGAGGTCCTGAGTTCAATTCCCAGCAACCACATGGTGGCTCATAACCATCTGTAGTGGGATTTGACACCCTCCTCTGGTGTGTCTGAAGACAGCTACAGTATACTCACATACATAAAATAAATAAATAAATTTAAAAGGATGGAGCATATTGTCCAGTTGTAGAGTGCTTGCCTGGCATTTCAGCCCCTAGTGCCAAAACAGCAGCAACAAAATGTCTTTGGCTCAGGGGAGAGAGAAGGCACAGCCGTGCCCAGGAGAAATTCCCAGACTGAAGGCATTAGTTAGGTCTTTATCATCAGGGCCCAGAGCTCAAAGGAAGGGCAGCATAATAGCTCTCAAAGAATTATCCTGTGTGTCACGGAAGAAAAAAACCCACGGGAGAGACATGGCAGCATTTGACCTGAAGGGTTTGGTAGCTGATAGGATGACGAGAGAATAGAGAGAGGAAAGCAGTGTGCTTGGGTGATGGGTCCCATAAAGAAGGGGAGATGGAGGGGGTGAGTCTTTGGGACAGTGTTGGAACTGATTGGGGGAGTATGTTTTTTTCTGTGGTGGTTTTACTGATAATAGGATTGACATAGCCCATACATCACCCTTCACTGTATAAATGCTAGTCATTTTTATGCTCCTTTTATATGAAATGTCCAGAATGGGCAGATCTCTCAGTAGCCACCTAGGGCTCAGTGGGAACTGGAAGGCAAGCTGTTAAGATGTACAGGTTTTTTGTTTTTCTAAGTAGGTCTCTTCGTGTAGCCCTGACTAGCATGGTACTTGCTCTGTAGCCGATGCTAACCTTGAACCCAGCCTTGCCCTTACCAGATCATAGATGTGCACCATTGCACTTGGCTTTGCAGGGTCTTTTGGTGAGTTGTATCTGTAATCTCCACATTCAGAGGCAGGAGGATCTTGTGACTCTGAGGCCAGCTAGGGTTATACAGTGAAATCCTGTCTCACAGTAACAAGGGCTTAGGGGAGATAGGTTAGTTGGTAAAGCACTTGCCACCACTGAGCGAGCTTGCGAGCTTGCAGGCCTGCCTCTGATCTCTAGAATGTATTTAAAACAAAACAAAAGAGGTGTGAGGCTTGGCAAGCTGACAGCAGGTCCAGGCTCCTACCGCCATGTCTGAGCCTCCAAATTCCATCCCCAGGATCCACAGTGTGGAAAGTGAAAACGTGTCCATCTACACATACAGATAAATAAATGTTCAAAACAAAACCCACACATGGCACAGGCTACCCCTGTGCTGGGGAAGTGGAGGCACATGGGTCCTGGGGCTTGCTGCTTGCCAACTTAAGATTGTTTCACAAGTTCCAGTCTAGTGACAAACCCTGTATTTATTTTTAAAAATAAATAAAAGTGTGGAGAGTGCCTGAGGGGGTCCTTAGGCACTGCCATGCATAGGCACCTGTACATAAGTGCCATCTACACACAAATAGAGAGTAGTGGCAGTTGCAGGACTGTGACACTGGGGAGACTGAGGTAGGAGGATCACAAACTAGAGGCTATCCTGGACTAGCTAGTAAGATCTTGTCTCAACAACAAAACAAACAAAAACCCAAAACATTAAAAAAGAACTCTTGCCAGACGGTGGTGGCAGCAGTGCACGCCATTAATCTCAGTACTTGGGAGGCAGAGGCAGGTGGATCTCTTGAGTTCGAGGCCAGCCTGGTCTACAGAGGGAGTTCCAGGATAGCCAGGTCTACACAGAGAAACCCTGTATCTAAACAAACAAACAAACAAACAAACAAACAAACTGAAAAAACTTTTAATTTTATACTTTGAAATGATGAAGTATATGAGGTCTAGTTGGGTAAAGTTAAGTAAGAAAAAAGGTGATTAGCTATTATCTGATTCCACTTATATAACTTTATCAAAGAAAATTCCAGAGCTGAGGGGGAATGATGGGTCATTTCTCTACTCCTGGTACACAGGAAGCAGAGGCAGGTGAGATCTCTGAGTTCTAGACCAACCAGGGTTACATACTGAGACCTTGTCTTAGTAAATAAATAAGGAAAGAAAGAAAGGAAATTCCAGATTAAAACAGTGGTGCTGGCCAGCAGTCACAGCTAGTGAGGAGGCAGAGCTGTGACGCAGGCTGCAGCCGGACGGCCTGTGGGGTGGGAAAGGGCTGTTGGCTAAACCGTGTCTGTCCCTGTTATCAGATGGCGCCAACCTGTGCACACAGACTACAGAAACAGTTGGGTCTTGCCCCTCATGCTCTGCTGTGGTTGTATAAATGGTGACTACAGAAGGAAGCTTGGTGAAGGGCACCACAGGGCCTCTCAGAACTATTGTCCTTTGAATCTGTGATAATTTCCAAATAAAAGGCTAAATTATGTCGTAAGAACAAATAGAAGGGATATTGAGAAGTTAGCCAAAGGAAGAGTATATGGGTAAGGAGAGACCATTCTAGAAGGGAGGCTGCCGACTGACCCAGTGTTCAAGACTTGGCTCATCTGTCTTCCTGGCAGGGATGGTCAGGTGGGTGGGAATAAGGTGAGAGACAGGGCCAGATCACCCAGGGGAGTTTTATTTTTCCCTCCTCCTCCTCTTCTTTCTCCTCTTCCTCTTCTTCCTCCTCTTCTTCCTCCTCCTCCTCTTCTTCCTCTTCCTCTTCTTCCTCCTCCTCTTCCTCCTCTTCTTCTTCCCCCTCTTCCTCCTCCTCTTCTTCCTAGTCTTCTTCCTCTTTTTAAAAATATTGTTGTTGTTGTTAGTATTATTATTATTATAAGATAGGATCTTACTATGTAGCCCTGACTGGCCTGGAACTAACATAAATCGTCCTCCCCTGGTGCTCCCTAGCATGCCCAGTTCTGGTGCATGTTTTTGTTTTAATTGTCTTTCAGGGGAGAAAGCCCCTGGGGAGGTTTGTTCAGGGCTGTGGCATGTCGTTGTTGCTTGTGAGCATCAGTGAAGGGAGCTACTAAGGGAGCTGTCGTATTTAACAGCATAAACCATGAGGGAGCACAGACCCACAGAACAGTGCAGGGGTGTGGTGAGGATGCTGGATGGTGGGGTGAGAGGCCTCTGGTCCCTTCTGAGGAAAGGGTGGGGCATGAGGAAGAAGGTGAAGGAGGCTCAGCCCCACCACCACCCCCGGCAGCATACATTGTCAGGCTTGGTGTTCCTCCTTTGCTTTCTATTGAGGTGACAAAGACTTCCCAGGTCACAGTCCACATGGAGGGAAGTCAGGTAGGGATTGAAACAGAGACTTTTTCTTCAGCTCAGGGCCTTCCTGCCAGGATGACTCAGCCATCATCAAGGATAGGCCATCGTTGGCTCGCCTCATTTGATGGGGCCTTTCTCAGTTGAGGGGTCACTCTACAAATGGCTCTGCGTGTTGCACTTGACAAGACTTAAGCATACCTAGGCATGGCCAGTTTGCATTTCAGAGGACTGCTTTGGATTACCTCTAAAAAGATCATTTAGACCCTCCCTAATGGAGATTCTCTTTAGCTAGGCTTGTTAGATCTTAGTCACGTTATGTAGGAGTGGAGTGGTGTCTTCATTAAGTGGTGATCCATCTGGTCTCGTATCCTTACTTGGAAGAAAATCAACATGCTGTGTGTTTCCACCTGTGTGCCATCATAGCTCCATACAGGCCAGCAGTTAACTTTCAGGTGGTCCTTCAAAGCTTGGCATTGGCAGGTGCTTGAACTTTGTCCCGTTACATGGAGTACCTGAGGGGCTGAGACATACACGTTTTACATGGGAGGAAATGGGTCATATAACTGACAGGAGAGATGTTCTGGTCCAGGACTTGTTCCTGGTTTGACTGTGTTTTCAGTGACTTCTCTGTGGGTTGCCATTCTGCCTCAGAGAGACGGAGGTGGTACCTGGGTTTGGACGCCAGGAGGAGATACTTGGTTACACTACCACTCAGCATGTTCGAGTAATCATTCCACGCCTTTAGTGGGTATGTCCCACACTCCTAAGTTTGGAAAGGCAGGCCCTGCACTCCACCAGGCAAGGACTTCCATGTTAGCAGAGAAGCAGATCTTGAGAGTACCATTGCAGGAACCTCACCCCCATTGGGAAAGAGGCTGCTTCTCCGAAAATGTGCTTCCCTCAGGAGAATTGCAGCCCCTGTTGTGACCCAGGACTTGGTCTCTTCCCCAGGACCTGAATTTCCCTCTGTTCCCTCAGAGCCCTGACTGACCTCAAGCCTAGAGCTATGAGCTACCTGGCCTTCTAGGCAGACCGGAAGGTGCGTAGAGTCCGGATGACCGTGAATCCTGGGTAAGGAGTCCCTGATCTGTCCTTCTTGAACCTTTCCTTTTTCTTGGGGATCAAGACCTAGTGTTTCTGTGCCTTACATCTTCCTCGTTTGTGCCTTCAAAACTGGTTTGGTGACCAAAGATGGCTGGGCCTCTGTAGGCATGGCTTGAGAGTCGAGCACTTGTCATCCTGTTACCCAGCTCTGCAAACATGAATGCTCTGCCTCCTGGGCCAGGCTCTGTCTGGGCTCCTCTAAATGCTTTGCCTTATATCTTGAGGCAACCTGTACACAGCCTTTCTCCGCCTGTTCCCTTGTTGCTTTTCTAGCACATTAGAGTCTAGCTAAGGCCAAGGTGATCCAGAGAGGTTAAGCAGCAACCCCAGGGGCCCACAGTCCTTCAGAGAGGAGCCAGGGTCAGCTTATGGGCTTTGGAATCTTGTGGTCTTCCCTTCCAAAATGGCCCTGCAGTGTCCCCCTATTTTCCTCTGTTAGAGGAGTTAGGCATTGAACAGCATGTCCCTTGGCTCACCCTGGCTAAGGATAGATGGGGGTGGGAATCTTCAGGAGACAGGTTTAACCTCTATCTCTTAAGCTTTGCATGGGGCCTGGAACTTTCCCTTGGTGCATTCCAAGGGGCTTACTTTCTGTTTGTTCCTTCTTCCTGCCTGGGTTCCCAGGAGGCGAGGGATAAGAATCTACGGAGACGGTGAGTGTGTGCCCTGTCCCCATGTCCCTCCCCTCTCACAGCCCACATCTTCTCACACCTGGACACGTGGGTAAAGAGCATGCTTAGGTCTTGTGAGACTGGCCATCTGGCCTACTCCCTGTATTCGAGCTCCCTACCCTTGCTCAGGGGCTGGGCCACCCGCTTGCTCTGATCCCTCAGCAGAGAGAGCCATACCATCAGAACTCCTCTGCCCAATAGAAGATGGTTATGGGTACCTCAGAGCTGTGGGAAGACCAGAGATGTGGCCGCAGCCTCTGTCTTGTAGCCTCTCTCCCTGGAGCCCTGGCCTCATCACTGGCCTGACTCTGCACCTTATGGCAGTGTATAACCGGTTTCATCTTGGCCAGGACCCAGGCCAGAGTGTTCTCTGGGTTGTGGTCCCAGAGGAGTGACCCAGGCGTTCCTGTCTGCAGAGGATGAGGTGGACATGCTGAATGATGGACAAGACTCAGAAGAGAAGATCTCTTTGCCTTCCTGCTATGGGGGCATCGGTGCCTCCATGGGTAGGCAAGGTGAGAGCACAGGGTTAAAGGGTGTGGTCCTCCTGCTTGGAGCCTGGGAGAGGCTCTGGGAACAGTGGCTCCTCTTCTCACCTGCTGTGTTTAGAGTACACACTGCTCCCACTTCCGGCCAGCTGCCCCAGTGCTTGTACCCCCACACCCATCCAGGACAGGGTTTAACCTAAAACCAGGTCAGGCTGTGGCTAGAAACCCTCCAGTTTGCAGCAAGTGTGATGTCAATGGGTCTGTGATTGAGGCTCAGAGATGGTGAAGAGCCTGAGGGGAGGGCCCAGCCTCTGGCCATCTGCTTCCTCATCTGCATGCTCCAAAAGGGCTGAGTTCCTTAGGAGGCCATTTTACTCAACTGTGTCTTCAAAAGGCTGTGTGGAGTTGCCTACAGTAGGATGGAGGGCAGAGGGAGAGTGGGTGGGCAGGCACTGGGAGGGGCTAGAACTTTCCATCAGATGTGACATCTGTTTTGTTTTTTTTAAGATTATTTATTTTATGTATGTGAGTACATTGTGATTCTCCTGGGACACACCAGAAGAGGGCATCAGATCCCATTACAGATGGTTGTGAGCCACCATGTGGTTGCTGGAATTGAATTCAGGACCTCTGGAAGACCACCAGCTAGTGTTCTTAACCACTGAGCCATCTCACCAGCCCCAGACGTGACATCTTAAGCAGCTTTAAGATCCTCCTGCTTCCCTGTCCTCTGGGGGAGAGCAACGGGCTGGCATGGTGTAAGGATTTGGTGAGATGCTGCTCGGCGTTCCTAGCTATCACCCAGGGTACTTGAGAAGAGGCCCCATTAAGCAGGGCAGGGGAGGGAACTGCCAGGGATCTTGGACCAAACTCCTCTCCATTTGACACTGGCAGGACTTGCCCAGCCCAAGTCCTACAGAGACTTATCACAGAGCAGGATCTCCCTCACCTAGCCGGCATAGTGGTGGTCCTGCAGCCACTGCTTCCCTTTTAGGGACTAGCCATCCTCTCCCTGCTTGTCCCTGCCCCATCTAGCTGGTGTGTCCCCACCAGGGTCTCCAATAGGACCTGCCTCTCCTGCTTCATGTCTCTGCTCAGCAGTCCCCTCTGCCCCACTGCCTCCCTTTCCGAGCAGCTCTGTGCTGGCTAGGTTGTTGATGGCGTCCCAGTGCTGCTTGCTCCCAGGGTCTTTCCCTTACTCTCTCAGCATCTCCTTTTCCTCCCAGTATTCACTGTGGACATTCCAACTGCCTGGATGCTTCCCTCTCTCCATGCTGCCCCAGTGACGGCGTGCTCTGTATGCTGGCAGATCCTGAATACTGAAGTGGAACACTTCAGTGGCTTGAGACACTGCTCTGGCCTAAGTCCCTGACAGCCCTCACTGAGTGAGCATGCCCACTAGGGAGATGGTAATTCAGGTGTGAGAGTTAAGGTTTCACCGTCTTTCCCTGAGCCACCCTGGGCTTCCTGTGGGTCTCATGACTGTGATTGCAGTTCCTGATTTCCCTGTGTTAGGGGAGTGTCTGTGGTGACAAAGAGGGCTTGTGTTCTTTATCTCACTCTTATTTTTTTCCCCGGAGGGTGGGGTTTGAGACAGTCAGAGTCGCCTCAAATGTACTGTGTAGCCATGGATGGCCTTGAACTCCTGATTCTCCTGTGTTGGGATAAAAGTGGCACATCTCCCCCCCACACCCCCCAGCTCTCAAGGCTTATTTTGAAAATTTTTACTGTACAGAAAAGCTGAAGTAGGAGGACAACTCATCTCACCATAGCCCCTCCCCTCTGCCTGACAGAGACACTAGCATACAAGGGCATCTTGCAGACAGAGAGCCTGACAGTTGTATCTAATACCTTTGGTACCCCTGCATGTCCTAATAATGAGACACACACAGTGTTATTGCTGTACCTCTGAGCAGGAATAATTCAGTTCCCTCCTAATGTCTGCCTCTTCTGTGTTACAGGCTCCTCAGTAGTTCCAAATGTCCCTTAGGGTGATTTCTCCCCTGATCTGGGACCTGAAAGGCAGGCAGTCCTCACATACATCGCAGTATTTATGCCTACTTAGATCGTACCCAGTGACATTAACTTTTCTTTTTGGGGACAGGATCTCACTATATAGCCCTGCTGTTCTAGACCTCACTATGTAGACCAGGCTAGCTCCCAGCTCACAGAGATTCTACCTTTGTCTCCTGAGTGCTGGGATTAAAGACATGGGCCACCATGCCCATCTGATAAAGTCTAGACCACAGGTGTTACAGAGTCCAGCTGTGTTGAGTGATTTACTTTGTGTGTGTTTGTTCCTGTGTGTGCACACAAGGGTGAGTGTGTATGCAACAAAGAAAACTCATTCTTTTCCTTCCATCATGTGGATCCTGGGGAAATCCAATTTAAGTCTCCAGGCCTGATGGCAAGAAGATGGCAGAGTAGGTAAACGTACTTGCTATGAATGCAAGAGGTCCTGAGTTCAAGTCCCCAGAACCTGTATAAAAGCCTCTCATGGCTGTGTATGCCTATATTCCCACCATTAGAGGTCAGAGACAGGTGGATTGTGGGAATTTTCTGCCTGGCTAGCCTACCCCAAACAGCTGTCTTCAGGTGCTGGTGTTTGCCTAGCATGCATAAGGCCCTAGATTCGATCCTCCTACCCCCAAAGGGTGGAGAGCGACAGAGGAAGGCATCCAATGTCCTCTTTTGCCCCTGCATGTGTGTATGGGAGTGTGTAACCCTGTCCATGTGTATGTGCATACATGTGCACACACGGACACACACACACACCCTCAGCATCCTGAAGCAGCCCCCTGACTTCATGGCTTGCTGTGAGGACTGCATGAGCTCTCTGTAGAGCTGCAGGTGCCCCTACCACCCAAGTGTTAGCTGCTGTTGGTGTTGCTGGTCCTGTCCTTCTGGCTTTCTCCCCCTCTGGCCCTTCTCATCTCAGCCTCAGCTCCAGGCCTGGCACGAGAAACTTTGTCCCCTTGTCAGGCCTTGTGTTCCATGACTCGGAGCTGATGACCTCCATGGCCAGGAAGCTGCAGGAGTTGGAGCAGCAGCTGAAGGTCCAGAATGAGGAGCTGCTGTCCAAGGTAGGACCAGGGGAGGGGACAGCCAGGGAGGACTGTTTCCTAGAATTGAACTGATTGTTTTGATGGCAAGCCATGAGCTGGGAATGGTCTTGGTCCCCGTGAGCTGAGCCGAGGGCAGAGGCTGACGGAATGTGGTCTGAGTAGAGCTAGCAGGCTGCTGAGCAGATGGCGATCTGGACACTGGGCTCAAGACATGGGCTGTGCCTCTCTCAACTAGTGTGACTTTAGAGAGATGGGTTATCCGAGGTTCAGGAGCAGGGGCTGTACCAAAGGTTGGTAGGGACAGGTTTACAATCCCACTCAGGTAAAGGTGTGCCCTGCCCAGTGGAAGGGCTAAAGCTTACCTCCTCTCCGCCCTCTGGGGCTCTGGGACCCACCAGGACTTACACTCACCCTGAGTCTCACTGCTTCAGGAGCAGAAGATCCTGGCCCTGGAGGATTTGGTGCAGACCCTCCAGCAGCACCAGAGTAAGAAGCCCTTGGTCAGGTGCTCGGTCGGGTCCATGGTTCGTGGGTGCTGGACAGAGACTTATGGGTAGCAAGGCTCCAACAGCATCAGGCAGACTCCTGGTGGGGTCTGGACAGCTGGGACCACACTTTAGCTTATGCACAGACTGCACTGTCCAGAGCACGGAGGAGCCACGCTCCACGGGATGAAGGGATGGGTGGCTCTTGAGAGTCAGTTCAGGCAACCCTCTCCCCACCCAGCCAGTGTTAGGAGAGAGGTCTAGACTGTCTAGACAGACTCAGGGGCAGTTCTCAGAGGGTCCCCAGAAGACCTTGGGGGCAGATCACCTGCAGCCTCCAGTTATGGCAGTAGAATTCCTCACCCACTTCTTCCCCAGACAGTACAACCCTGAAGAGGCAGGAGGAGCTGGAGACACAGTGCATTCAGCTACAGCGGCAGGTTGGTGAGATGGAGGTAAGAGTCGGAGCTGGTGGACTGGACGGACTGCCAGGCTGCTATCCCTAGTCTAGAGCTGCCTGGAAGGGTTTGCAGGAATGCCCTTCAGAATTCTTCAGGCCCCTGCCTGTTTCCCTGCTCTGGGTTAACTCAGCGTTTAGAGCCAGTGGAGGTGGGGGAGGGGTATCAGGCACTATGACACATTACTCCCTGTGGGGCTGAATCAAACCCTGAACACACGCCCACTCTTCCTTAATATACTCCTTACCCTCCACTTGCTCTGTCCCAAGTCCTCACTGCGGGTTTGTGGCTGGGCCCTGCTCTCCTATCTGGAACGTCTCTATGCTCCAGCCATGTCACCTTCCACTGGTTCTCTGACTAAGCTCAGTCCCACCTTAGACCCATGTCCATGCTAGTCTCTGCTTGGACCAGACCCACCTCCTTCTGGAGAGGAATTTTCACTCATTTCCATGAAGCCTTCCTGACCTCACCAGTGCAGGCTCTTCATCCTCTGCTCTCCGTGTGCCTCAACCTCCACGAGGGGCGCATGGCTCACCCCGGACTTAGTGCTAGGTGGTCTCCTGCCTCAGGCCATGACTTCTTTACCCAATCACTTGGTCACCTCAGTTGCTTTTCTTCCACTCAGAATTGTGTCACGCTGTAAGACTTGAGCTGGAAGGCACTGGGCACTCGTCAGGGCCCACCCTGCCTCCTCAGTCTAGTGCCCAGTCCTCAGCTGGCCCCCCTCAGAGTCCTTTCTGAAATGTCTCTCCTCAAGCAGAAGTGTTTCCAAAGTTCCAGCCCACTGCAGGCCTGTTCACATCTGGGGCTGTGAATTACAGCCGCAGCCGTGTCTCACCTGCCTGCTCGGAGTGTGGCGGTAGCGTGGGGCAGGGCACAGCCTCAGAGCCAAGTGCACCCCTGGCTCAAGTATGCACCTTTCACATGTTCGTTGAGTCATTCATTTTTTTGTTTTTTGTTTTTTTCAGAGACAGAGTTTCTCTGTGTAGCCCTGGCTATTCTGGAACTCCTCTGTAGACCAGACTGTCCTCGAACTCAGAGATCAGAGATCAGCCTGCCTCTGCTCCCAAGCACTGGGATCAGAGTATGTGCCACTACCGCCCGGCTGACTCACTAATTGAACAAACCTACAGTATCTCTCCTGATAGACACTGCTGTCATTCGGCTTGTGTCATCTGTACAGAAAGTCATGGTCCTCACATGCATGAGGCTGGCAGTCCACGGAAGCAGGGAGTCACATGTGAGAGACAGGATACAAAAGTGCAGGACATAATCAGTCAGGGGACCACTGAAGCCGAGCTGGAGCTGGGGTGGGGGTGGCGGACTTGGGATGCATCTAGGCAAAGAGGTAGAAGGCTCCACCTGCCATATAAACCTGGCTGGAAGTCATGAGAAGGGGAGGAGAAAGAGAGGCCAGGCCAAACAGGCCTCACTATGGGCTCTATTTGGAGGGAGTCTTTCTGTATGTGGGAGTGGAGAAGAGCCATAAGAGAGTGCATGGTTGGACTGGGTCCTGGGACCTCACAGGTGTATGGAAGGAGAGATGGCAAAGAAGAACACACTCGCATGTGTGCATGAGAGTGCGTGGTGTGTGTGTGTGTGTGTGTGTGTGTGTATGCATGTGCGTGTGCCCATGTGTGTGCAAGTGCGTGCATGTGTGTGTGTGCTGGCGCGTGTGGTGTTGTGTGCATGCGTTGTTGTAGAACTATCTCTGCATTGAAAGAAGTACCGACAAGATGGCATCAGGGTTTCACACAGCAGGCAGTTGGTGAGCATGCCGCAAGCAGGGCAGTGATCTGTTCAGCAGACAGGCAGAGAAAAATAGAGACTACTGTAAGCAGGTGTGGAGGCGCACGCCTTTAATTCTAGCAGGCAGGAGGCAGAGGCTGGCGAATCTCTTGAGTTCGAGGCCAGCCTGGTCTACAGAGTGAGTTCCAGGACAGCCCGGGCTACACAGAGAAACCCTGTCTCAAAAAATAGAAAAACCAAAAAGAAAAGAAAAAAGTAGAGTGTAGATGACTCTTCCTGGGCTGGGAAAAAGGCTCTGCCAGTAAAGTGTTAGCTTTGCAAACGTGAGAACCTTTGTTCTGTCCCTAAAACCTATTTTAAAAACCAGAAAAGCCAGGAATGGTTTCATGGACTAATCATCTCAGAGCTGGGGAAACAGAGATCAAGTCAAGTAGATCTCTGGGACTTCCTGGGTAGCCTTGGCACCCAATGGACACCAAGAGGAACAGGGCTTGAAGAGGAACGACACCCAGTCTGTCCTCTGGTGCTACATATGTGCATGCGCACCTGCACATACCTGGGATCACAGACACATGCATACATGCACACACATAGTCTAGGTGCAGAAAGAAGAGAGAGGCTCACTCCTGTAGAGCAGGTGTCTTTGCCTCTTCCTCATGCATAGGCCAGACCCACACCGTCCTCAGAGCTGAGGTGGCCAGCTCTATGGAGTTCTGGAGTGATGCCCTGTGTTAGGGACTGGCATGAGGGGCCTTAGCGAGCACAGTGAGACAAGGCTGTCCTGTCTCCCTCACAGAGAAGGAGTGGAACCTGCTGTTCTCGAGATGAAGGGCTTTGGGGGTCACAGGAAGTGCTCAGGCCTCCAACACATTCTTTGTCCAGGCCGTCCTGGGCTGACGGGTTGGCCAGGTGATGTTTTCCAGGAAACTGGGCAGGTGGTGCAGCACCACCTCTCCCTTTCTGCCTGACAGCGGTTCCTCAGTGACTATGGCCTGCAGTGGGTGGGCGAGCCCATGGACCAGGAGAACTCAGAGGAAAAGACAGTCTCTGAAAATGATGAGCGGGACTGGATGAAGGCCAAGAAGTTCTGGAAGCCAGGTAGAGCATCTGCCCTGGCCCCTATCCTCCAGCTTCCTGGTGGCCTGCCACTCTCCCAGAGGTCCCTTGTTTCAAGCCCTGGCATCCCAACAATGGGATGAGGTGGGGTGTGTGAGTTATCCAACACCTTGTCAGAGAAAGAAATCCAAGGTCTCCCTTCCTGGTCTTATTTTAGTCTCTGTCTGCTCATCTGCCAAGAGCTACGAGTCCCCCAGTTACTAGACATTTGATGCTCACCCCTCCGCCCAGACAGCGTTTCTCTGTGTAGCCCTGGCTGTCCTGGAACTCACTCTGTAGACCAGGCTGGCCTCAAACTCAGAGGTCAGCCTACCTCTGCCTTCTCAGGGCTAGGGTTAAAGGTGTTCACTATCACTGCCCAAGGCTACTGTCTTTAAACAAATAACAAAATAAAACCTCACCTGGCATGGTGGTACATACCTTTAATTCTAGCACTTGGAAGGCTGGATAAGGAAGAATGAGAGTTCAAGGCCAGCTTGGATTACATAAAGAGCTTGTGTCTGGTTGGGGAGGTGGGGAGGGAGGGACTCCGGGAAGAGGAAAAGTTCTGAGTAAAAGCATTCTCCCTGTCATGTTTCCAGGCCTCAGCTGCCTCCCTGTCCCTGCAGGTCTGTAAGCTAGGGTGTGGGATTTTCATGGTTTGTCATTGTCGTCCTTCGTTTTGATTTGTTTTGTTTGTTTTTTTCCAGACAGGGTTTCTCTGTGTAGCCCTGGCTGTCTTGAAACTTGCTCTCTAGACCAGGCTGGCCTCGAACTCAGGGATCCTCCCGCCTCTGCCTCCTTTTGTTATTGTTAACCACTGGTATTTAGTGGGGACCCAGCCCACCTTGTCCTTAGATTGGGGTCCATAGAGCTGTTTCTGAGACAGAGCCTGTTGTCTTTGTAGGTGGAGACAATCTGTCTCTAGGAGTCTAACTCAGATCCCCTCATTTCAACTCCACCCCTTGTTCAAGGTTGGTTTGTGGCTTGAGCAAGCCACTTCCCTTCCCTGACTCTCAAGTTCATCGACAAAATAGGACATGCTGTCCCCCTCAGGGTTACAAGGAAGAAATGAGTCAGATGTGGAGCCCCTTACATGTCTTGCTCCTGCGTCCCAGGCTTTGAGGGGACAGGCATCCTGGCAGCATCGCCCCAATGGCAGTCTGGAGGACCACAGCAGTGGTGACCTCAGAAGGCACTTCCTGTATTAAAACCCAGATTCTAGGGCTGAGGCTGTGGCCCAGTTGGTAGGGTCTGTACTCAGTGCACAAAGCCCGGGTTTATTCCCCAGCACTTGTTAGGACGGCCGTGGTGATCCACACGTGCAATCTCAACACCCAGGAGGTAAAGACAGGAAGATCAGAAGTTCAAAGACAGTAGGTCCTGAACTGTGGAGCAGTTTTGGGGACAATCTGGGCTATAAGAGACTCTATGTCAAAAAACAAATTTGGGGATGGAGACATGACTGGGGTTAGGAGTGTTTCCTGCTCTTCCAGAGGTCCTGCCTTCGGTTCCCAGCACCATTGGGTGGCTGTCAGCAGCAGGGAGCCAAACACCCTCTTAAACCCTGTTATAAGCATTGTCCTACCTTGTACTTGGGCCTGGGCTTCATCCCTCTCCCTCTAAATTGAGACTGTACTTCACTATGTAGCTCTGACCGTCTTAGAACTCTGTCATGGAACTGGCTAGCCTTGAACTCAGAGATACTCCTGCCTCTGCCTCCAAATCCATGCTTTCAAAGTATTTTGAATAACCAGCCATAGCACGGGCCAAAAGGTATTCTAATTTATAGCAAACTGAGGTAGAGTGTCTGAAGACTTGAACAATTGAGAGTCCACTGGGAGCTGGTCCCAGTCATTTGATAGAAGAAGAGGTGGGTGTTGCTGCTGGCAGGACAAGAGGAAACAGGAGGGATTTGGGAGGTCCTTGGCCTTTGTGCTGATGGAGAGGAGAGGAGGAGTCAGAGGAGGAGAGCGGCCCTGGAGCACGCTGTGAGAAGGTGCTGGGAGCATGTGTAGCCTCAGGCTGTGAAAGTGACCTGAGGCCCTACTGGGCAAGATCTATGGGTCAAACCAGAGTAGCCCAGGGCCTGGCGCTCTGATCATAGTTCTCTAGGGACTGAGGCCACAACAGGTGGCTTTGTTGTGTGCTAAGTATGCTTGAGGGTTTCTTGCTTTGCCCCTGGAGCCCACCACACTAGGAGGGGCTCTGCTTCATATGGCCCTCACACCCTGGAGAGCCTGCCTTCTAACAGAAGGTTCCTCTGCTTCATTAGGAGAGGGTCAAACCATGTGGCTGATCTCTGAACATACCTTCTACCTGCCCCAAGTACTTCCTCCAGCAACCCTCCTCAGACGGCACCCTGTGTTGTGTTTTGTTGGTGAGGCGGCTCCAGGTCTGGCTCTGAAGCCGTGGTGGAGACCACCATTCCTTCCACCCTGGGGTTCCTGGACCACAGAGCCTTCTGCACTTTTCTCTTGCGTTTGCCTTTCAGTGTGGGGGACCCCGTTAGTTCTTCCTGCCAGGTGAGGAAATGTTTTCCTTTTCTAGAAGCTTTTCTTCCTTGGACTAGCCTGGCTCTGTCCCCAGGTCCTCTGCTACCAGATTTAGCTTCTTGCTGGCTTGTGTCCAGGCATGTCACTTCCTACAGCTGCCAGGGGCAGGTGAGCCTGAGCAACATGGCCAAACGGAACAATTAAAATGTTCTAGATCCACAACTTCTGCCTTAAGAAGGATTGCCAGTTTCTCCATGAAGGGGGCCAGTAAAGAGGAAACGTGGAAATGGGGTGATCTGCAGCTGAACCCCCCAGCCTCTCACCAGGATACAAACATCACATTGGCTGCTGTGTCAGGCACTTCAGGGGACAGTCCTGCTCTGGCCACAACACACAGCAGGTTTCAGGCCTGGGGGTTGAGAACATCAGTGGGCTTGGTGCTTGTCTCTTTCCTGTCTTTCCTCAAATTCGTACCTTTCTTCCACATTGCCCACCTGTCTCTTACTAGGTCCCTACCTCCACCTTAGCCTTCGGCCCACCTCCCAAGCCCCTGGCACTCCTCACATTCCTAGGTCAGCAGGCCACACTGGCAGCCTGCTTGATTTGCCCTGGCCTAGACCTGGGTAGGCGTGCTTCCCCCAAAGTCCCTTTATCTCGACATTGCCCCTGCAGCAGATCCCTACAGACCCCTAGGCTGCCACTGTAGCTGTGCCAGTGTCTCATGGGAAGGGCAGTGCTGGAACGAGGGCTTTAAAAGTTCAGGCTAGTATTCTGGGGGCAGCCAGCAGGCTCTGAACTCACTGTCTCTTCCACTGGTGACATCCTGGAGCGTGCAGCACAGTGCTTGGCACAAGGAAGGCTATGGTGCCTGGGTGTCTGGGACTGTCAGTTCCCTAGAACAGCCCCAAGTTCAGCTACAGAGGTCAGGCTGAGAGCTGCAGGCATCAGTACAAACCTGACCTGGTTGAGGGTGTGCTCAGGAACCACCCAGAGTCATAGAGCTTCTCTGCTTGGGCCCCACTGAGGCTCAGAGCACATGCACACAGGGAAATGGCCGAAGTAGGCCTAGCTCTCAGAGTTGTGGTAACAATAGGTGTTTCCTAATGCAGGAGGCTGACAGGTGGACCATCTCCAGCTAGCCCCAAAGCAGCAAGTTATCCTTCCAACAAGCCTGCAGGGGGCACCACTCATCCCAGCAGTGGCAGGGCCTGCACCTGCTGTGTGCTGTGCAGTACACACGGGGCCTCTTTGCATCTGCCATTGTTTGGTACCCTGACTCCTCTAGGGATGAGTCTGAGGGGGGCAGGACTCTCAGAGCCTAACAGAAGCACACTGTTCCTGACTCCTGGGAGGAGGCTGCAGAGGTGGACTGTTGGCTCAGCACATGCTTCTGGGGGTACCCCCTGTGAGCCAGGTTAGGGTTCAGTGCTCTAACCGGTGGTTAAGAAGTGCCCAGCATAGTTGGCAAATGATCACACCCAAAATGACAAGATTGTGTGACCAGGACCAAGGGAATGGGCTCAGGGGCAAAAGAACCAGGCACGAGTGCCAAGGGTTCCTGGCAGGTTCAAGGTAGGGCATGCTGTAGCCTGAGGCCAGAGTAAGCTGGGACAGATGACAGCAGCCTCCTCCGAGCTCTGGGGCTGTTCACATCCTTTTACACAAGAGGAAGTTAAGACTCAGAAGCTTCCCCCAGCCTGCAAAGCTCACAAGCAGCATCCCTGGCAGTATGGCCTTGGAGGGCCAAGAAAGAGCCAAGGGGATAGATCAGGCCAGCATTTGGGAGGAGGAGGCAGGAGGGTGAAGAGTTTAAGGTCACCTTCAGCTTCCTAGAGTGTGGGCTACATAAGACCCTGTCTTAGAAACAAAACCAAACTCCTAAGGTTACATGAAGTCTCAAAGGGCTTCCCTTGGACTGTGACCCTTCCTAGAAAGGGGGTCCTAGGTAGCTATGTTCCAGGAGCTATCACTGAGCAACTGCCACCTACAGAGAGCTGAGTGAGTCACGTAGGCCCTGCAAGGCTTACATGACCTGGAGCATGAGACCTCACAAGGCCTCTAAGGGTCATTAAGTCAGGTCCACTGACATAATCTTGAGGCCAGGTCAGGGCTCTTAACCTGCCCAACCCACAGGAGGGACACATCTCTCCATTGCCTCAAGCCAACACAAGGCTTACTTTTTGGCCTATACTGTCTTGTGTGGGAGCCCCCACTACAGTTTTCTCCAAATGAAGGCTTCTGTTGAACGCCGTTTGTGAGTGCTCAGTGACTTAACAACTCTGCCCTGGGCTGGCCATAGCAGGCTCACCCTGCCCTGCTTCCTGAACATTTCTCCTTGGAGCTGTGCTTCCTTCTCCCTGGGTGGCGAGCCTTTCCCTCCTGTCCATTGACCTAATGACAGCCCAGCCCACCCTACCTACTCTGTCCTTTCCTGGCCAGAGCTAGATGTCTTTTACTTTTCTAGGCAGAAAGCAGACCAGTTCCCCCTCTCCTTCTTGTCCTGTCTCTCTCTGCTCTCTCCCCACATCTCTGCTCTATGGAAGTGCCCTGCCACTGGTCCATGGCCCCCGTCCTCCAGGCTAGTCTTCAGAGGCCAACTTTTCCCATCAGCATTTCTTGGTACCATCCCAGGGACTCCAGTCTGTCCCCTTCCCCCATTGCCCACACTGTGTCTATCCCTTAAGCCTTGGCTCTGAGGTTGCTTGTTTTAGATAGCAGCCTTGAGTCCATTCTATGGCAGACCTCAATTTTCTGAGTTGTAGTTAGAGGTACAGGGCCAGTCTTAGAGGATATATTCTCTGGCCTTATTTTTAGGTTTTTCAATTTGTTCCTAAAGTAATTGTAAAGAAAACCCATGTCAGTATCATTGTGGGGCAGGAGGTGCAATGCAGCTGATAGACTCCTTGCTTCAACATGATGCCTCAGGTTCAGTTCCCAGCATCCTATACCCTGGGCTGTTGGTGATCACACAACAAGGAAGCCCAGAGGCAGGAGAGGTGGGCATAGCCCTTTAGATAGTAGCCAGTGCCAGGGAGAAGTCGGGGGTCGAGGGGAGAAGGGAGGGCTCAAGGAGGGCCTGCAAGCTCAGCAGTGGCAGAGACAGCAGAAAACACAGCCCCCTGCACCTGTACTTCCACTTGGGGGAGGGAGTTGGATCCCCAGTGCCCTGACCTACATCCTGTCACAAAACAGCTCTCAGGAACCTCACAGCTGTTTGTGTGCTGGATGCTTATACTCTAGGGCCATTAATGGAGCCCGGCCAGCACCCCCTCTGCCTGCCACCCTTTTATGGCACCTTCCTGAGTGTCCTGGTCTCTTCGTCTGCACCCCTAGAACTGTATGTGGTTGTGTGTGCAGCAGTTTCCAGAGGCGTCCAGAACCTTGGCATATACTCAGGAGTCTGTGACCATCTGGTCAGCAGCCGCCCCACACCCTAAGAGCCATCTGTCCCCATCCTTGCCCTCCCTCCCTGATGATGCAGCTGGGTTCTAAGTTCTCCAACTTGCCAGGTGGCCTGGGATGTGTTGCTTTTCCTTTTGCTAATACTGTTTCCTCATGAGTAAAGTGGAGATTAAGCAGCCCCTGCCTCACAGCCTTGGGGTTGGTCTGAGGAGCATTTGTACAAGGTAGAACTGACGAACCTGGACCGTTCAGGCTGTTCCAGGTTAGCCTTCATGTGGCCACTTCCTTGGCGCCTTATAGTCACCCAGAACATTATGGTAAGGCCAGCCAGGAAGAAATGCAGGAGCTGGGATTTGAACCATGAAAGCTTTGATCCAGAGCTGGGAGCTTTGCCAGCCTAGTGCCCAACACAGGTCTATTATCAAACTTTACTTTTGCTCTTAATGCTGTGCATTGCTAAGAAGCCAGTGAGCTCTCCCTGGCCTCAGTTTCCACCTCTGACAATAGTGAAGGACTGTAACCCTTACAATGTAGGGTAAGTCATAAGCGGAAGAAATGGGACGATGGATATTAAGCCCCTGACCCAAAGTAAGTTTCCCTCTAGGTGCAGTGACACACATGTAATCCCAGCATTGGAGGGGGAAGTAGGATCAGGAGTTCAAGGTCATCTTCACCACTGTCAGTTCAAGCTAGGTGGATCAGGACTCGAATAAAAAGTTCAAAGTATCCAGAAGCTGCCATTGTTAGAGACTGCAGTTGCCCTTCAGTTTCAGGTGGCCCCTTAGGAACTAAGGCTGCTCAGTGTGGGAGGCCCGCGGAAGCCAGAGCTGCAGGGCACACAGCAGGCACAGAGGCTCATGGGCATCTATCCCTTTTGCCAGGGGATTCTTTTGTGCCCCCCGAGGTGGACTTTGACAGACTGCTGGCCAGTCTACAGGATCTGAGTGAGCTGGTGGTGGAGGGAGAGGCCCAGGTGACACCAGTGCCTGGTGGGGCTCAGTTCCGTACCCTAGAGCCCATCCCGCTGAAGCTCTACCGGAATGGCATTATGATGTTTGATGGGCCCTTCCGGCCCTTCTACGATCCCTCCACGCAGGTAGGATGGAGCTCTGGGTCCATGCCTACTCAGCCTACTCACGCCTGCTTGCTTGGACATGGTGGGGTGTCACTGCGAGAGCTTGCCCTCCACAGAGTACACAGGTCCCACCCCTCCAATCTTGGAGCTCCCAGTATTTCCAGAATATGATGCTTATGGCTTGCCAACCAAACAGGTAGCAGGCTTGGCACAGCATGCATGACATAGCATGACAGAGTATGACATAGCATGGCTATAAAGGCCTCACCTGTTCACCTCCCTGCAGCGCTGCCTCCGGACATACTGGATGGCTTCTTTCCCTCAGAGCTGCAGCGGCTGTATCCTGATGGAGTCCCCTTTAAGGTAACCACCCTTTCCTAGGCAGCATTGGAGAGGATGGGGATAATAGCTTCTTCAGGATCAGTCTTCCTAAGAGGGAGCCATCCACTCAAGGGACCCATCCATTCAGGATGCCCTGCAGGAGGGGAAGCTGGGACCAGGGTGAGGAGGCTGTCGTGGCCACATGGCCACAAGGCTCCCCCAAGCTGAGCAGCCGACAGTGCCCTCTGCTGGCATCTTGAAAGCACACCATTGCCAGTGGGACCACCATTCTGCCCAGCCTTCCCAGCATTCAGTGCAGGACAGCCTGGGATTCCCGAGGAGTCTGTAATGCACAGTGGGCCTAGTTTCCTCTAGAAGCTTCTGAAACCACGTGGTTGAGGTAGAAGGCAGGGCATGAGTTGGCTGGGCTGCAAGGACAGGAGATGAGCCCATCTGTTGAGATGAAGGTTGTCCTCATGGGGAGCAGGAAGCAGCAGGCTTCAGGGTTATCTCCACAGCAAGGGTGTGTGCCATCATCATGCACAGGATAACGTGAATCATGACTGTGTGAAGATAGTCTTGGAACTATGCCTTGACAGAGCAGCTGTGGTGACCTGCAGGGATGGAGTCTGAACTGCACACTAGACCAGAGCCGGAGCTCTACCATTTCCTGACATTCATATCCCCAGTGGAGTGGGGAGGGGGTCTTCAGTACTATGGCTTCAGCTAGTATGAGTAAGAGGTGTGCTTGCATAAATAGGGTCTGAGGTGATAGAGTATGAACTGGGGTGCTCTTGTATTAGGCCATCCCTTGGGTTGTTCTTGAGGCCTCTGGGCAAGCAGGAGTTGGGGTGAGGTTTCTGGGCTGAAGAGTTGGGCTCCCCGCTTTCTGTGGTCCTTTCTCCCTGTCAGGTAAGCGACCTGCGAAATCAGGTCTACCCAGAGGATGGTCTTGGCCCATTCCCGGGTGAGGGTCGTGTGGTGGGCCGGCAGAAAATGCGCAGGGTCACAGACAGGGTGGAGGAGACTTCAGGTAAGCTGAGCCCCAGGGTTGGCTGGGGGGCTGTGCAGAGCAAGCTCCAGTGCTCCACCAGCACAGACAGTCCCTCCTGGGCCAAGTTTCCCATTGCCCTCCCTGCAGGCTCCAGGATGACTGCTGAGAAATTTCTGAACAGGCTTCCCAAGTGTGTAATCCGACAAGGCGAGGTGATTGACATCCGGGGCCCCATCAGGGACACCTTGCAGGTGAGGCCAGCCCTAATTACCCAGCAGCCTTCTGCAGGGGACTTTTATCATCAGCCCTGGCTCAGCCTACAGTCTCTTGCCAAGAGGCAAGGAGACCCTCAGAACTGTATCAGGTCTCTGTGGAGCTGGTGAGGATTCTGTGCCCCACCCCCCACATGGCGACTGGGTTGGTGGCTACAGCTGAGGGTTGAAGGTATGGGCCCAAGGCCTTGGCCTAGGTGTTCCTTGCTAATTGTCCTGCAAGCCTTTCAGATGCTCACAGTTCATTATCTTCTGTCTTTACTCCTGCTCTTCCTTCTCAAGTCTCCAAAAAAGTGGGTGTCAAGCCACATGCCTCCTGCCTGTCTCCTTTGCCATTTGTTGCTTTGTCCAGTTTGGCCACCACTCGAGCTCCTCCCTGCAGCCCACCACCCATGCCTAGGCTCCAGAGTGTCTCACAGATGCCATTTCTGTGTTGACCTTCCTACCTCATGTGCCCCAACAGCCTTGTCTGTTGGCATTGTCTGGGGATTCTTGGAGAAAAACAAGGTCACTGTCCTGGCACTGACGGCCCATTTTGTGACACTGCCCTCCCTGACTTTTTCTTCCTGCCTGCCTGATTGAGTTCCTTCAAGAGCTGTCCACTGCTGCCGGTTCCCAACTTGTCCCTCCTTTCATACTCCTGTGGGTCAGGATGATTATGCTGTAGGGAGTGTCCTCGCTCCTGTTCTGTTTCAGAGGACTGCAGGCTAGGTTAGGTTAGGTCCCCAAGCCTGGCCACCATCTGGGCAGGCTGGTTTCCCACACTGGACTTGGAGAATGACAATGTTGCCTTCCATTTCTTCTTGGGCCTCAGTTGACACAGAGCACCTCAGTTCTTTGGCTCACTGGTCCCATCCATCCCTGCTCAAGAATGAGCTAGTCCTCCCTAAGGGTGGAGGAAATGATTTAGGTGGGACACTCTCCATGGCTGCCTCCTAGAACTGCTGCCCAATGCCTGCCCGGATCCAGGAGATCATAGTGGAGACGCCTGCCTTGGCTTCTGAGCGGCAGAGGTGAGGGCTAGGCAGAGGTGGGAACAGGGCGGAGAGGAAGGGACCTGGGAGCTGGGAGCACTGAGGGATCTGGATCTGCAGGATCCTGGAGTCACCCGACATGCCAGTGCCTCCGCTCTCCTTGCTGCGCATCAGGTCTGAGAATGGGGAGCAGGCCTTCCTGTTGATGATGCGGCCTGAGGATACTATTGGCGATGTGCGAAACCTCTTAGCACAGGCCAGGTGGGTATAGGGCAGGACTGGGGGCTGCAGGGAATTCCTGGCCCCATGGCCTGGCCTGATGGACTCTGATGGACACCCAGGGACACGGATTCAGCTACCTTTGAGATCCTGAGCACCTTCCCACCCACGGTCTACCAGGATGACGCAGTGACTCTGCAGGCCGCAGGCCTGGTTCCCAATGCCACGATGCTGTTACGGACTCGAAGAGTCCTGCTGTCAAATCCCAGCTTTGGTACTGGCTCTGGCCCAGGCTCACTGCCCTGAATAAAGTGCCGCCCCTGACATCGTGAGCTCCACAAGGCTCTCCAGAGAGGGGAAGGCTGGGGTAGGGAGGGGGTGGTACAGATACTCAGGCCTGTAACTGGAGCCCCAGTCGGCATAGCCACTGACTCTTTGTCCCCTGGGTTCCTATTCTCCAAGTTCTACTAAGTGGATCCAATGGAGGGAGTGGCCAGCCCTAGCTGGGTTGACATTCTCTGTCTCAGCTGGGACAGGGGCCTCAATGGAGGCGAGGCCTTGAAGACAACCAGATGTATGTAAATCCACAAGCTCATGTAGATACTTTCTCCATAGTGTGTACAAACCCACCGCCACAACTATCCCCTGGACTCAGTCTAGTACAGCTGCAGCTGTACATGCCCCCAGCACCGACCCACACTGAATCAGTCAGCTCCAACACTGAAGGCAGCCAGGGGGCAGATGGACAGCAGAACCTGCATGGGAAATTGAGAGTGACTCAGCCACCATGTCGAGAAACTTCATGTCCACTGGTCACATGCTGCCAGACACAGCCACGTGCTCCACACGCACGCGCAGAGGCAGCCAGCGCTAGTACAGCTCTAGCACCACCAGAACTACCTGCCTCTGCCAGGCAGGGACCGGACACAACCAGACAGCACCAGTGGAATGGGCATTTAATTGTCTCTAGGATGCTCCTAGGATGGGCATGCGGGCCTTTGGCAGCGCTCTGCCTGACGGAAGTGCTCATCAGGTAGTGCCAGGCAGAGAGGTAGCCCCAAGGGCTGGCTAGGGACAGCCGTCATCAGGGCTTAAGACAATCTTTGAGACCAGTTGGTGAGTAAGGAATGTTGCCTCTGAAGGAAGAGGAGGCTACAGAGAGGGCCTGGGTTTGCAGGGAGGGATTCCAAGGTCAGAAGATTAAGAACAAGTCGGTTACAAGGCCTGGTGCAGAGCAGAGTAGGGACTATGGGCCATCCTGACTCAGGCCAGCTTCAGGAACTCTTGCAGTGTGTTTTGTTCCACGGCCTCCACGAAGAGTTCATAGTCCTGAGGGAAGGAGGCAGTCACCTGAGTCAAGATGCAGGGTAACCTAGTAGTTTGCCCAGGTCTGACCCTGGCTGTAGTCCTCTAACACCTCCCAGAACCCAAACCCCATACCCCACAGTAGTGGTTCCCGTTGACAATCTGAGGTGGGGTAGCTTTGGGGTTGCCAGCCAAGGCTCGCATCTCGTCTCGAAGGGCGTTGTCCTGGGAGATGTCCACTAGCTGGTATTGGATCCTCTTCCCATCTAGGATGCGGGTCACCTCACTCTGCTGGGACTTGATCTAGGGGTGGAGGGTTGACAGAGTTGGCAGGCAAGCTGATGGATTTATGGAAGGAACTCCCTTCGGGGTGAGCAACAGCTTCTGTCCTCCTGCCCACTCTACGGAGAGGTTCTGACCACTAAGGGATGGGCGGGTCCAAGGATAGACAGGTAAACTACGCGAGTTTCATAAAGAGAAGACGGTCAAGTTCTGTGTATGACAGGGAAGCTAGATTCAGCGAGGGGCAGGCCCTACAAGGCAAATCCTCCTCCACAGCCTCACAATGGAGAGGAAGCGGGGATTAAGGCGGTCGGGGGGATGGGGCGGGATGATGTAGAGAATGGATGGCCCTATAAAGGGGAATGAGCGTGGGCAGCTCATGCTGAGGCTACCGAGGGACCCTTGGTGGAGGGGTTCAGGCTGGGCCGAGCCCCTGGACCAGACCTGGGAGGCCATACCCCGCACCTCACTGCCTCCATCGTGGGGGCGGCTCCCGGGTGCCGGTCGGAGCACAGGGAGACGGCCCACCCTCTCGGGCGCCGGCCCAGGCGCACACTTACTTCACGAGAGCCGGTGACCGATGTGCTGTAGACGCGCAGGCCACTCATGCTGCAGGCAGAGGGACACAGACCAACTGAGGGACGGCGGGAGCGGCAGCTGCACGGCTAGGAACTACGCTGCCGCCGCGCTTGGGAGCGGTTTCCTTCCTGCTCCGCCCGCGTGTCACTGCTCTCGGGACCAATGAGCTGCGCAGGCGGGCAAGGCGGGGCCTGCATGACACCACCCTGCTCTGTGGCCTGGAGCTGGGAGGACCCCCGTCCTCTGCAGCTGCTTGGCTCCCCCCACTTCCCCCTCGGCTCTTTCTGACCTGAGGCTCATGCTGGGGACCGGCTAAAAGGCAGGAAAAGCTGGGAAGGCAGGCAGACCGGTTCAGCTAAGAGCTTTCCCCAGTTTACCGGGGTTTTGTACATTCAGGAGCCAAAGCAGTGACACCCTGGTCCCCAAGAGGTCTCTCAATAGTGCATCTCAGCGTGGAACTTTGGAAGGCGGGTCAGTTCTCAAGCTTAGGCCACAAGGGACAGGGGTAGTGTGGTGGAGCACTGGAGGCTGAGGAGGGACAGATAGTGCAACCAGGACATTTTCTCTAAAGCACCTCTCCACTCAAACAGGCTCAGACAAGAAAGGGGTGGTGGCTGTGAGCAAGAGGGTGGGGGAGCGGCACACACCCTTCAGGCGCCAGATGGAGGCGGTAAGCTGCAGGACTACTTGCTAGTGTGTGGAGTCAAAGGCTAGTGCCATGATTTAGCCTGGCTTGTACTGACTAAGTATGTAGACATGCATAGCTATTTGGGGGGGGGGTGATCTCAGCTTAACTCTACGTTGCAAATGACACCCCACAGCTTTGAATATTAAGAATTCAGCTAATGAGGTGGAAGAGAGTCCAGCACCCATTCTAACTGTGGATCCAGTTGTTTGGTTCCCTGTAGCTCCCCTCAAGAGCAGACCTGTGGCTACATAGATAATGGCCCAGGAACAACACAATTCTGCAGCCTGCTGAGGCAAACTATCTGCTTCTGGGGAAGTCATTTCCTCAAAAGTCACAGAAACCCAGAAGCTGCTGACCTCTGAGAGGTCTGCAACTTTGTAGTGACAACTGGCCGTTGCTCTCTGCAACAGAGGAGTGTGGGCAGAGACCTCATCTGTCTCCACAAAAAGCAGAAGTGGGAAGAGACTCAAGACTCCAAGCTGATCTGCCTAAATTCATTTCACCTAGTCGAAGGGAGGGGTGGCAAGGGATGCAGGGAGGCAATGGAAAACCGATGCATTTGTTAAATGTTTTATTCTGTAATCAAAATAGGCAATACAAACCAGTCGACATAACAAAGATTCATATAAATAACTTTATAAACTTTTCGAAGAAAAATACCCGTGAGCATAGAGGCTGGGCTCCTGATGACGGAGGGTGGAGACCAACCAGGAAGCTCTGTTTTTAGGAGGCAGCAGCCCAGAGGCTGAGGGGATAGTCAACTGGGTGTGGCTACTCTGAAAGGTAAACCACTCCATAAATAAAACACAACCTTGTTAAAACACTTGTAAAGAGGCCCACTTAGGCCCTGGAGGTCCAGGGTGCTTTTAACAGCCCAGGGGCTTAGCAGAAGTCCTGTTATGGCTGTCTCTGCACCCCCACAACTACTTTGCTCCTCATACATACAGGGCCCTTGGCTCCAAACTAGAGGAGGTTGAGGGCTGGCCCAACAACCAGATAAAACTGAGACAAGAAAAACCAGAAAGCTAAGGGTCAAAGGCCCTAGAGAAACACAAAATACCAGAAAACACCCAACACTTTTTATCTTAGTGCTGACCCACACTAGGTGCTCCAAATTCTCAAGGTCAGAGCAGGAAAAAGGAAATCCTCCTAACCCCAAATGAGAGGCACAATTCGGAGGACTAGCTACAGACTCCAGCCTTAGGAAGAAGTAAGCAGTGATGGCTGCCCCGTGGTCTTATGGGGGAAACTTCTGCCCAACTCAGGAACACAAAGCAACCAGAGAGTCTGAGCTCCTAGAGGACCCAAGCACATGGCCACATGCCCAAAGTTCTAGGGACAGACAGGGTACCTAAGAAGTTTCCTGTAAAAGATGGCACAGCAGGCCGAGGAGCCCTGTCATAGTCCCCAAGCCAGTAATCATAGTAGGGGCTTTGCTGAGGGAAGATAACCCTGAGCCTCTGTGGGAAGAGCCCTGAGGAAGCAGGTACCTGAGAAAACCCAGAAAACCAGCTGAGTTCCCAGGAAGGGTGATACAAGGGGCCTGAGAAATCTCAAAAGGTTGCTACTCCTACTTAACCCTTTAGGCCCCTCTTAATAGAGCATCAGTAGGACCAAGGTATGGCTAGGAATGGACATGGATCCATCCTGGAGGATGGAGGGGAGGCAAGCAGCCTGTTTGCTTCTCATGTCAGGTTAGAGCTGGGAACAACTTGTGAGGATGTTATCAGTTGAATCTGCAAAAAGGTTAATTAGTAACGCAGCCTTTAAGAATGACTTAAGATAACAGGCAAACATAACCCAATAAGGCAAAGCCAGGGTATAGCAAAACAGGCAGGCTTCTCACACCCCTGGCCCCCACCCCAATACAGGCTCTCTCCTCTCTGGGTGCAGCAGCGGAAGGCAGAACTGTCAGGGAAGGAACCTTCTGGCGAGGCTAGCAGCAGCCTAGGTTCTCCCTGGCACGCCTCATTGTGTGGCACAGTTTTCTCCCATGTCCTGGGCATATCTGTCTGACAGGCTGGTCCTTAAGTCCTCAATGTCATGGCGCAGCTGTTGAACCTCTTCTAGTTTCCTCCTGATCACATCTGGCTTCTGCAGATCTAGCTGCATCGTCCCTGGGCGCTGGGTGGCTGAGGAGGAGAGAATTTCAAGAGTGTTAGCAAGTGAGGTGATGGAAACGTTCCTAAGAATGGGCAGAATGACAGCAGTTCCTACAGCTCAGCATCTCAGGGTATAGCTTTCCATCACCACTGAGGACTGAGCCAGGGCTCTGCATATACTAAGGCCTCTACCACAAGCTACAGCCCCAAACTTAGGAGACACTGGTTTTAATCTCTCCGAGCCATCCTGACAAAAATGTCCACCAGGCAGCCTGAAAGGAGGCTGTCAGAGGAATAAAGGGGCAAGGGAGACAGTGAGACTGCTAGTGGCCCTGGGTGTATGGTTTGGAAAGATAAGAGACCTGAAGATCCAGAGCTGAAAGGCATGTTGCGCCTCTCTCTCTCTCTCTCTCCTCTCTCTCTCTCTCTCTCTCTCTCTCTCTCTCTCTCTCTCTTTCTCTCTCTCTCTCCTCTCTCTCTCTCTCTCTTCAGGGCATGACACTTTTACAGAACAAACCGGGATAATCTGTTGCCTAAGGCCGGACTAAGGAAGTCTGTCCTCCATGGAAGCACCCTGGTCTAGGGAGGCTGTCTGTGAAACACTTACAGTACACTTACTTTGACAACTCCCACAAAGCAGTGGCCAGGCCTACGCACCTGGTTCACAGTTACCATAAGAACAGCCACACTGGATGGTCAGAGAATGGAGCCCTTTGGATGACTCACAGTGAATGCCCAGGAGCAGAGAGAGGTTAGGATTGTGTCCCTGGGCCCTCTGGGTCACAATACTGCAGACAGCTTGCAGATCATGAAGGCAACTGGCTAGTTCCTGGTGAAGCTCGTATGCCAGCTGGGCCGCGTCTGGTGAAGATGAGGCCCCCGGCTGGGCCTGTCGCAAGTGCTCTTGCAGCGTCAGATTCTTCTCAATCAGGTCCTGGTTTTGCACTGAGAGCTAAGCAAACAAATGATAAACTGATTAAGACCCAAAGGCAGCCAGAGGAAGTGTGTATTTGAATGTACATGGCTATATGAATGTGTGTGGAAGAGAAATGGAGTCACAGACAATGTCTCTCTCCGTTGTTACCCACACAGGCTTGGTGCCATGTTCCCCAAGCCCTCTTCCTCTCTACAAACACTAGCTCCTCCTGTGTGTAGACTGAGCCCAGGCCCTTAGGGATCCAGCACTGGAGAGGAAACTATTCCTCAGCAGGATCTGAGTCATCGGCCTCCAGGTTTCGGTCCAGGAACCAGAGAAGATGCTCCCACCCCCAGGAACTCTATCTGAAGCCAGTCCTCAGCCAGCTCTGTTAGCCAGGCTATTAGAGATGGCTTAACGTCAACAGTGAAATCTGAGGAGACACTGGTTTCAATCTCTCCCCGCCACCCTGACAAAAGTGGCCACCAGCAGCCTGATAACAGGCTGTCAGAGGAATAAAGGGGCAAGGGAGACAGTGAGACTGCTAGTGGCCCTGGGTGTGTCGATGAGAAAGATAGAGACCTGAAGATCCAGAGCTGAAAGGCATGGTGCCTCCACTCCTTTTCTGAGACATGGTCACACAGACCAGTTTGGCCTCAAACATCATTGAGGATGCCCTTCAACTTTTGATCCTCCCGTCTCCACCTTTTTCAAGGTCAGGGGTTACAATTATATACCACTACCCCGTTTATAACTCAAGGCTTCACGCATGTAAGGCAAGTATTCTACCAACTGAGCTATATCCCGACCCTTCGTTTGTTTGTTTCTTACAGGGTTGCCCTGGCTGGCCCAGAACACATTGTAAACCAGACTATCTCTTCTGGGGAGGTGACGTATAGCACTCTACACTTCAAGCTCTCGCTGTGGTTGCTAGGCTTCCCCATATACAGAGCAGCTCCTACTGTAAGGTTGGCTTCGCCTTCCTTCCCTCATCCCCCTTCATGCACATGGGCCACATGACAGCCCAGGTTCTGGGAGATGTCTTCCTAGGTACTCGGCCAGTGAGCCCGTTGGGCCTCACTGTGACACCACCAAGTCCTCATTCATTTTGGAGCTGTGTGGGAGACAGCCTGGAGCTCAGTCTCCGCCTCCCAACTGCTGGGATTACATGTGTACAACCACGCCCTACTCATCACTTTTCTTATCTCTCCCTCCCCTCCGATCTCACAAACCTGTGGCTGCAGGAAGACTGAGCAGGGAGGGAGAAAAGGAGGGGATGCTACCTCTGAAAAGCATTCCTGGGCGATTAGGACCACTAAGACAAGCCTAGGGCTTTTAACAGAAAAGGAAAATACAATGCTACTACCCATTCCTTTGCTAAGACACTTACATCCCCTTCCACTCTTGGAAGGGAAGGATGGGGTGGGCAAAGGGAGAAATCGGATCTGTGGAGGCTCTCTGGGCCTGGCCCATGCTTACCTCCTTCATGGCTGTGCGCATCTGCTGCAGGGCTGTCTCCCTCCGCTGTGCCTCCTCTCTCAATGCCTGGCTTATCCCTTCTTCTTGCGCCAGTTCTTGCTTTTGGCTCTAAAGACCACATGGCAAGATGTACAGAACACACCAAGAGTAACAAGTCTGAATTGCATGCTGTCACCTGTCACCTAAGTTACACAATGAAGTGCACCTACCACAGCTGCTCTAAGGGCTGTGGGAGAAGAGCTGAGACCCACTACTTCCCACTTAAGCATGCTTCTCAGCCTTCCTAATGCCGTGCCTCTAATACAGCTCCTCATATTGTGACCCCAACCAGAAAAGTATTTTCATTTTTACTTCCTAACTGTAATTTTGCTACAATCTTAGGCAACTCCTGTGAAAAGGTCCACCAACCTCAAAGAGGTCGCGTTCCACAGGTTAAGAACCACTGATTAAAACCCTTCCACTCAATAAGCCACTGACAACTAAAACCCTGGCATTTTAAATGCTCACCAGGTGTGACTACTTCCTGACAAGAACTGAAGCAAGAACTACACAGGCACAGCTGTAAGGGCAGGCCTGCAACCTGCAGCTTTCCTCCATGCATTTCAATAGTTTGGTGTGAAGCCCTTTTATTTTCTGCACGTGTGTGCTACATGTGCGTTCCTGCACATGTGTAAGCAAGCATGCCAGGATCATTCTGTATGGAGGCCAGGGGTTAATGGGTCTTTTCCTGATTTCTCTTCACCTTGTCTCCTGAGGAAAGGTCTTCACTTGAGCCCAGTGCTGACCAGTCAGCTAGGCTAGCTAACTAGTTTGCTCCAGGGATCCTGCATCTGGCTCTGACTCCTAGCACTGGATTATGAGTGGGTTGTCATACCCACCCAGCATTTACATGGGTGCTGGGGTCTGAACTCTGGTCTTGACACACAGGAAAGAAAGGCATTCCTTACTAATCCACAGGCCCATGTAAAACCTGAGTCTATTTCATTCGAGATTTCTCAGAGAATTAATTAACGAACACTCCTACTGTGACTGAAAACAGGAAGCAGGAGTTATCCTTGCGTTGCAGGGCTCTTTGCTATTCCGTAAGTCCCTACTCCTGTCAGTCACTGATTCCTTCTAGGTGTTTCTTCCATCTGTCCCTCTGTCACCATGCCTTACACCACACTCCCCCAACACCTCACTGGACTTTCTGCTGCCCTTTATAGGATGCCATTCTTCTCGCTGAGCCTGAACTGTAAACCTCACCATCCCACACTACAATTTAATGTTCTAATAAGATTCCCATCACCCATTAAAGATTAAAAGTTAACATGGCAGCGGGCTGAAGAGATGGCTCACAGTTAAAAACACTTGCTGTTCTTACAGAGGACCTGGGTTTGACTCCCAGCACACATGTGTCAGAAGGCATCTAGAAAAGGGTAAGACATGCAAGTGAGTTTTCTGGAGATGGCCAACTGTTTTTCATGGCTTTCAATGAGTGCGCTCTGAGATGCAAGGTCACCAGAGACTTCATCCCAGGATTGCTTCTTGCTGCGGATATGCCTTTCCTGTCACTATTACATCATTACATAGCCTAATGATTCCTGGGCGTCAGCCCACCCTATTGGGTATATTTTCTGAAGATCAACATGAAGATGTATTCTCATGTACTAAGGCTTGTAGACAAATTGATGATTTCATAATTTCTGGTAATGATTTTATAGAACTCGTAAATTGCTACAAGTAATCTCAAGCCTCCTAGAGAACAAAGCTACAACTAGAGCTCTGAAAACCTTCATGTGTCATGGGCTAATTGCACTAGGATAAGAAAGCAGGCTTGGAACAAATTTTGATCAAGGCAAAACATTCATTCTAAGTCTGGTCCAAGGATGAAGCCACAGGCGTGATAAAGAAAGGCCACGTGAGACTGTTGCTTTGAACAACTTGCCATCTACATCCTTCTGTAACTCCCCTTCTGTGTAACATTTCATCTATGAGGTAATTTTATGGGGAACTTTTGTGTTAAGAAGGTATAAGAAGGCCAGAGAGAAGAAATAAAGTATGGCATTTGGGGCTTAGCCCCATCCACCAAATGTGTGTATGTGTGTCTGTCTGTACATACATACATGTGTAGGTATAATGTGTTTGTATGTAAGTATGCATGAACACTTGTGGAACTATTGAGACAGATGGTCAGGTCCAGTCAGGGTGGGTGTCTGTGGGTGTCTGTCTGTGTGTACTGGGATTCTCCCTTTCTTCCTCTTCTTTCTTCTCTGGCTCACAAAGCATTAACGAACTTCAAGCCTCTCCCTGGCCAGGGAGGGAGGGGCCTTGGAGACAGAGAGAAACTAAGCCTTTTCTAATTCCCCTGCTGCTGTACGTTGGAGTCAAATTACTAGAAGCCAGAGGCTTTTAGCTTTAGAATAGAAGAATTACCAAAATTAAGCAGCTTTTGGCTACACAAGAGCAAAGAGTTAAGGACAGAAGAATTACCAAAAGTAAGTAGCTTTTGGCCACAGAACAGCAAAGAGTTAAAGAACTGTCAAAGAGAAAGCAGCTCTGGCCTCACTTGCTGACTCCACCCGCCTCTGCTGCTCCTGGGGAACTGGGAGCCAGAACAAGCCCCAGCACACATGGCGGTTCACAACCATCTGTAACTACAGTGCCTGGGAAACGGACACCCCTTCTGACCCCTGTGGGCACCAGGCACATACATGGAACACACACATGGAACACATACATACATGCAGGCAAGGTAAAATAGAAAACTAAAACCAGATGCTAACACTGTAGGATAGAGAAGGCCTTCCCGTACCCTCTTACACTCAGCTTTCCACTCACTTCCTTAACTCAACCTAGGCAGGCACGGCATGAGGAGGTTCTGATCAATGGCGGGCTGCAGAAGGCAATGAGGGCCTGTCAGGTGAGTCTAGTGATGAAGTGTCTTAGTAGTCCACTCTGTGATGCTCACAAAGATGAAATCATCTAACTGCACATTTCTCAAAATGTCTCCTCACTGGTACATGCTGTAGCTCAACAGCATCAAAATGTTTGCAGTTTCCTGTTTAAACTCAGGATCTTCAGAAACTTGGACTTGACCTCCCATCCTCCCGCTGACTCTCCTGAATTCACCCCTCCTCCCAAGGTGAGAGCCTGCTCTCAGCCCGTTATCACATCTGTCATCTCAACAAACCGGGAGGCACAGAAATAGCAAACAAGCTGGGCGGTGGTGGCGCACACCTTTAATCCCAGCACTTGGGAGGCAGAGGCAGGTGGATTTCTGAGTTCGAGGCCAGCCTGGTCTACGTAGTGAGTTCCAGGACAACCAGAGCTACACAGAGAAACCCTGTCTCGAAAAACCAAAAAAAAAAAAAAAAAAAAAAAAAGAAATAGCAAACAAGAAGCAAATCATATGGCCGAGAGAGGAGGGAGAAGTTGAGCCACGGCTCCTGCTCACCTGGACTTGGGAGTGCAGCTGCTCCATCTTCAGCTGTTGCCGCTCCACTATCTGAAAGGCAGAGTTATCAAGAAAGGCTACAAGCACAAGGCTGATGTGACAATCCAAGACCATCTATACCCATTATGAGACCAGGGTGAGGACTGGTTGGCACAACCTACAGAAATGTAACTCAGACTCCTGATCTTCGTTGACTGTGCTCTGGTTGTAATAGAGGTTTATAGAGGAATGCAATCGACCTTCACCTAATGACTGTAGGTTCAGTGGAAGGAACTCCCAGTACACGTTCTTCAAAAGCACAAATTCAGCGTAGTGGGTCCCCCTATCCAGGGCTACCTACAGTGGGTATGGGGTTAGAGCTGTGGTCACAGTGACTGTTCTGGGGGAGACTCTCAGAAGTGTCAGCTTTCCGTGCCTCAAGAGCTTCTGTAGTCTCAGAACCATTTTTGGATGTTCTTTGCTAATCTGTCTCACAGCAGGTTACTGGATCTCTGTTATTTGCTGAGCTGAGAAATGGAGCCACCTCCCCAGTGCTAACATTTTCATCAACATTAGCAGTTTCTCTAGGACCTGAACCATGATCACAGTACACCTGGGATTCAGTGCACTATTCAGGTTCATCTGAGGGGCATACTGCCCGTGACTTTTGTGTATATTCTTGATAAGCAATCGGCCTGTGATAAGACTGAATATCTAAAATGTAAACTTACTGCACAAGGCTGACTTCTCAGAAGAGATAAAAGCTCTTTCAGTCAGACCCTGGGTAGCTTAAGACCAGGAACTCCTGGTTCCTTCCTAGTGTAAAATCTCTTCTTCCCTCCCAGCCTACCCGGGCCAGCCTCAGAAACCCTAGTCACCTTTCGGAGGGAATCACATTCCTTCTGGGATTCCGTTTCCACTCTGAGGCTTTCTCCACTGGCTTCCTCCAGAGACTGTTTATCTTGAAAGCTGAAAGACAATTTCTTCTTGTACAACTATGAAATCAGAACCATTGTGGCTTTTGTTTTTAAATTTTATCTATTTAATGTATGAGTGCTCTGCTGCATATACATTCCCATGCCAGAAGCGAGCATCTGATCCCCCATAGATGGTTGTGAGCCACCACCTGGTTGATGGGAATTGAACTCAACACCTATGGAAGAGTAGCCAGTGCTTTTAACCGCTGAGCCATCTCTCTAGCCCCCATTGTGACTTTTAACTCTTGGTTCTACTATTTTCTATGTCTTTGGAGCAAAACAGTAACACCCTTCTACCCACACCTGAGAATCATGTGATACAAAGTGCCCCTGCCAGATGATACTCAAATTCAGTTTTCTTTGCCAGGAGCCAGAATCTATCTGCACAATATATCATCAACTCTGTATTTGCCAAAGGCTCTTGTATTCTGTTTTCATATTAAAAAAACAAAATTTGAGCTGGATGGTAGTATTGCATGTCTTAAATCCCATCACTTGGAAGTCAGAGGCAGGTGGATCTCTGTGAGTTTGAGGCCAGCCTGGTCTACAGAGTGAGTTCCAGGACAGCCAGGGCTACACAGAGAAACCCTGTCTCAAAAAACAAAAGCAAAAAAAAAAAAATTTAAAAAAATCAAAATATAAAAATTAAAAAATTGAACAAGAACTCTCTTAGCTGGGCATGGTGGTATAAATCTGAAATTCTAGCATATCCCCTCCCCCACTAAAAACCAAACAAAAAAGTCTGGAGAGATGGCTCAGAGGTTAAGAGCACTGACTACTCTTCCAGAGGTCCTGAGTTCAACAGCAACCACATGGTGGCTCACAACCATCTGTAATGGGATCTGATGCCCTCTTCTGGTGTGTCTGAAGACAGCTATACTGTACTCACATACATAAAATAAATCTGTAAAAACAAACAAATACCCCAAATCAATTCTGAGATGATAAGATAGATGCATGCTTCTGATAGCCTTCAGCTTACAGACTCAAAATGTGGATAATCCCTAGGCCTTAGCACCAAGATTCACTTCTGAAAATATAGATGGTTTTATTTCCTACTTAACAAACTATTTTCATTGTTTTGAGACAGTATCACTATATAGCCTTAGCTGGCCTGGAATTACATTGAGTAACATGGCCTTGAACTCATAAAGATCCCCCTGTCTCTGACTCCCAAGTACAACTGCTTTGATTAAAGGTTTGCACTGCCACCCCAGGCTCTCAAGGATTGTTTTAAGCACTGGGATGGGTGCTCCCAATCATACTAGGACACCCCCACCTACACTACAAAGATAAATTCCCTGCTCATAAATAACTTTCAATTCAAAGAAAACAAAGCTCTTAGAAGGGGTTTTCACATTCACTCAGAATGAACACTGTTAAACACATAAGAGTTAACACCGCACCAGAACCAAGTACACAGGGCATTACCTATGTCTAGCAGAGGAGAATTCTGCTTCTCTTTGTCTCAGGCTTTCCAGCTGAGCCTCCTTCTCTCTGCAGGCTGCCTGGGTGTCCTCCAGCAGAGTCTCCAGCTCAGCCACTCTCTCTTGCAGTTCTGTGTTCTTTAACTCAGCATCCTTAAGCTAGGAGACAGGACCCCATGCTTAGCCAGAATGAGTAGCTATCTCAGCATGGGAATTTCTGAAGCTGGGTGTAGTGGCACATGCCTTTAATCCCAGCAAGAGGCAGGTGAACTCTGTGAGTTCAAGCCAGTCTGCCGTACAATAGTGAGTTCTAGACCAGCCAGGGCTTTTCTATGAGACCTTGTTTTTCCCAGAAACAACCAAGTTGGGCATGGTGGTGCAGGCCTTTAATCCCAGCACTCAGGAGGCTGAGGCAAGGTAATCTCTCTTAGTTTAAGGCCAGTCTGTTCTACATAGTGAGTTCTAGGACAGCTAGGACTACACAGAGAGACTGTGTCTCAATTGAAAAAAGAAAATGCATCCAGTTGTAAATGGCTGATGACTCCTTTGGGATATTCCTTTCAAGAACTCAGGGATAACGACAACGTCCCCTCACCTTGCCACTCCCTGCTTACTCCCGGTATAGCCAGAGACTGTTGCTACCTGCTCGGTCTGTTTCTGATGATCCTCTAGGGTGGGCAGATCAGCTAGATAGCGCTCCAAGGTCTCAATACGCTGCTGCTTCTCCCGGTTCTGCTCTGACTCCTTCTGACATTTCTTTTTCAAATTATTGATATGTTTATCACGACCTTTGACCTAGTAAAAGAAACATCACATCTGTTTTATTTATTCCTCTAATGCTATCAACATTTTCCGTGACTGCTTTCTCTACCCTTGGTCAGCAAGTGAGAGGCAGATCTACTTTAAGATGGTTTCTAAAGTAAATTGAAGAAATTGCCAGAAATTTTCCAGGGGAGAACCATAAAGTTGTCATGACTGTGTCTTTAATTGAAGGAGAGAAAAAAGCATGAAGGGCTGATAGCACAAGTGGATTAAGCATCTTTCATTGAAAAAGGGCTATTTTCAGAAATCTTGAACCTAACTGACTTGGATGGATAGCAAACGAATCAAAATCCCTTAAATAAAAATTTGACTTTATTTAAAACAATACAAAACAAAACAAAATAAAACAAAACTGGTATCTGGGCCAGAGCAATGACTCAGCAGTTAAGAGCTGCTCTTGCAGAGGACCCAGCACTGTCATGGTGGCTCACAACTATCTGTACATCCAGTTGAGGGAGTTTGGTACCCTCTTCTGGGCCCCAAGAGTACTACATGAACGTGGCACGCTGACATACTTGTAGGCAAAACACAGGTAAGCATTAAAAACAAACTGGCACTGCTGTGACATAATCATCTGTACGATAGGGTAAACTCTTTAAGAGGAATGGCTATTTCTATGGACTAGATCCATTTTGTTAAATTATCCTATCCCTAAAGCATTGAATTCTCAGCAAGAAGTCAATAAAGTGTTGTTTCTTCGGCTTATAAATAAGGAAGCTGGGGGAATACCACACACACACACACACACACACACACACACACACACACACACACACCACACAGAGAACCCAGGGAAATTGAAGCAGATAACTTGTCAGAGCAGAGACATACCCTACATGCCCCCAAGGATATGACAATATTAAGTACAGTCTTTAAAAATGACTTCAGCTCAGATCTAGGAGGGGAACTTCAAGCTCCAAAGCTGTACTTCCTACATTGCAGTTTGTACCAAAATCACCTGGGAAGTTTACTGAAAAATGACAAAAAATCGATTCTAGATTGAAAGCCAAAAAAAATAAAATGATCACAATAAAACATAAATAAAGTATTAAAAAAAAAAAAAAAAAAAAAAGACAAGCTGGGCGTGGTACCACACTCAGGCAGGAGTCAAGGCTGGCGGGTCTTCTTGAGTTTGAGGCCAGCAAGGTTACATAGGAAGATCTTATCTCAAAAAAAAGTAAGAAAAGAGACAAAAGTAGGTGACCTATGTGTGGTAATCTACACAGATTCTCTCAGTTTGTATAATTCTCAGCACTTAAGAGGACTGTCTCCAGTTTGAGGCTAGCCTGGATTTTAGGGTGAAGACTAGATTCCTCAAGACCACATAGTAGAGGCCATAGCTCCAAAAAGTGGATCCGCTGGTGGGAAATCAGCTTGGTAGGTGAGAGTATTGTTTTTCTAAAGGACCTCACGTTTGGTTTCTAGCACTCACATCAAGCGGGTCACAATCACCTGTAACTCCATCTCTAGAGTTATCTAACACCTTGTACACACACACACACACACACACACACAGGCACACACACAGAGGCACAGATACAGATGCAAAACAGTAAGACCAAAACCATATAAAAAAAATCCAGAGCAGCCTGAACCGGCTGGCTCACCAGTTAAGAGAGCACCCATGTCAGGCTGCTCAACCCTTCCTATAACTCCAACTCCAGAAAACCCAATGCAGGAGGAACCTCCACATATATGGCATATACTCACACATATAAATAAAACTAAAATCTTTAAAATAAAATGTATGTGATATATTTTGTAAAGATTTATTTTATTTATATGAGTGCATTGTAGCTGTCTTCATAGGATCCCATTACAGATGGTTGTGGGCCACCATGAGGTTGCTGGGAATTGAACTCAGGACCTCTGGAAGAGCAGTCAGTGCTTTTAACCATCTCTCCAGTCCCTTTATTTTTGTTTTTTAGTGACAGGTTCTCACTTTGTTGCCTTAGTTGGCCTAGAACTTGCTATACAGACCAGACTGGCCACAAACTCACAGAACTATGCCTGCCTCGGCCTCCTGAGTGCTAGGATTAAAGTCATGTCCCACTGTGCCTGACATTTCCCCCTTTTAAATGATTACCGTGTCTGTGTATGGTGTGTGTGAGGGTATCCGTGGTGGCATACGTGTGGAGGTCAAGGGAGAACTTTCAGGATTTGGTTTTCTCCTTCCAATATGGGAACTTTTTAGCAGAAAGTCTTTTACTCACCGACTTAATAGAATTGAGAATCATTGAAGAGATAATCTTTTTGCCGTGTTTGTGAAGAAGGATTATCTAGATTAGGTTACTTGAGGTGGAAAGACCCACCCCACATGTGGGTGGTGTCACATATGGGCTGGAGTCTTGGACTGAGTAAAAGGGCAAAAGAGAGCCTGCTGTGGCAGAAGCAGGCTTCTATGAAATCAAGGCCGGCGGCTCAATGGGTGAAGGCTCTTGCACCAACTCTGATGACCTGAGTTCAATTCCCAGGACCCACACAGTGAAAGGAGAAAGAATCAACTCCCACAGTACCCTCTGTGGACTTGCCCCACATGAACAGGTAGAATTTAAAGAAAGAAGCACTGGCTGGGTGGTGGTGGCCAGCATTCAGGAGGGTCAGGCAGTTTGAGGCTGGCCTGATCTAAGAGTTCCAGGACTCTACAGTGCTACACAGTGAGAGCTTGTTTCAAAAATCAAACAAAACAGCACTGTTGGGACTGAGTTTTATACAAGTAGCCTAGAGCTCAATGAGTTCCTCAGGAATACTTCAGGAGAAAGCTGTGAGTTAGAGAACCAACAGAAACTCATGATTTTAAAGTCCTTCCCCAATGGTGACAAATTTTCTCCTAAGGAGTTCTAAGAGCTCTGACAAACTCACAATCTACCTGCAAGCATGAAATCTTTCTCCACTTTTCAGTAGGATGAAGAGATACCAGACTGAATGGAGTTAGGTTTATCCCAGGCACTTAAACCTCTTGCTACGTGCCATCTGTTACATCTGTGCCCAGGCTGGTTTCCCTCCAGGGAGCTGGCAGCACAGCAGAACCTGGGCTAGTGAGAGACTGTGTAACTCTTCCTGACTGGAGCAATCTTGTAGAAATGAAGCTGAGAAGTAGAGCTCCATCTCTAGATTGGCCCTGTGTGCGAGGCTGATGAAGTCTCACCTAACTGCTTCTCTTGGTTGGGGAACAGACAGAAATAGGTGAGACTATCTGGCAGAGAGGGCCAACTCCAACTCTCGTGTGGTTTAGAGCCAGCAGCTCCTCAGCTCACCCTCTCCTCCTGTCTCCGGCCCTCCTCCGAGTGCTTCTGCAGCGTCACTTTGAGAGACTCCCTGAGGAGCTGCATCTCAACCTCGGCGGCCGAGAGCTTCTTCTCCAGCTCCATCTTCTCTTTGCTCAAGGCTTCCGTCTTCTGTGCAAACTGTGCCCGTAAGAAAGTGTTCTCTCGCTGCAGCTCCTGCCAAAAACACCCTAATATGTAACTGGCTCCCTGAATACACGGCCCACCACACTCTAGGCCAAGTGTCACCCTTCTCCAGTCATTTCTATAAGCAGGGCTTCCTCTCTAGGACCAACGAGTCAGTCCCACTCATTCCTGGAATTGGTTAAGTTTTGGAATCTTACTCATTGGCCCACTGAATCAGACATGCTAGGGACAGGTGCTAGTAATCTGTGCTGTGGTAAGCCCTCCAAGTAACTCAGATGTGCTCTCAAATATGAGAACCACTGTTTTAACAGCAATACTGGGGCTGGAGAGATGGCTCAGTGGTTAAGAGCACTGGCTGCTCTCATAGAAGACCCCAGTTCAATACCACCACCCAAATGGCAATTCATAACCACCTGTAACTCTGGTTCCACGGGATCTAAAGCCTCCATCAGACCTCCATGGACACCAGGTACACACATGGTACACAGTCATACTGGCAGGCAAAATACCCATACACATGACAATAGAAATAAAACAAAACCCACAGAAATACCTAAGGAGAGCAGCACTGAGGAAGGACCATAGACAAACATCCCAAGATTCACGCCAGAGGCCTAACTTCCTCTCTTCATCCCTGTTCTCATCAGTAAAGTAGGTGTTATTTTGATGCTATTGGATTGACCAGGCCTTAATACCATAATGTGATATTCATCACTCAAAAGTACCAATGGCACAATCTCAGTTTACAAAGCAGATTCCTTCTCAATAGTAATGGACAGTGGCCCCAGTGAGAACACAGTTTTCTCTAAACTGATCCCAGATACAAAGGAATACAAATGAGAGGGGCTCTAAACCTCCCACTGCCTCTGCTACTCTATCTGACCAGGCTGGCAGATAAAGACTTCTAGGAGTGAGGCACAGTGGTGGTGCATACCTTTGATCCCAGCACTCAGGAGGCAGAGGCAGGCAGATCTGAGTCTGAGTTTGACCTGGTCTACAGAGTGAGTTCCAGGACAGCCGGGGCTACACAGAGAGACCCTGTCTCGAAAAATCAAAAAGAAAACAAAAGAGTTCTACAGGGCTGGAGAGACAGCTCAGCAGTTCAGAGCACTGGACACTCTTCCAGAGGACTTAGGTTTGATTCTAGCATCCATGTAACAGTTTACAATCATTTGTCACTCTAATCCAGGGATTTCTGATGCCCTCTCCTGGCTTCCACAAATATATAGGGCTAACGAGACGGCAAACTGGTTTATATTACTTGTAGCAACTGCACAGACTTCCCCAGGCACCAGGCATGAATACTGTGCACACATATATACGCAGGCAACACAGTCATACACATAAATCTTTTTTTAAACCCCATCTATACACACACACACACAAATACACAAAACACAGGACTTCTAAGATGATTGCTCGATGCTAGGACCTTACTATCTGCAGCCCTCTGCTTTCCAAGTATCTTCTAATCCCAAGACATCTGGACTTTCTCCTGAAGCCTTTCCTAACCTCTCAAGAATTCAGCAAAGTTTAACATGTTTTCTCTTTAAGGGCAGAACATCTCTGTCATTTGACTCCTTTTGTATTTCCTGGATATCTAAATACAGGGAAAATATTAAATTATACTAAGAAGAGTGCTGTCCTGGGGGCTATGTTTACCTGTAGCCTCAGCAAGCAGACATCCCCAAAGGGGGCAGGGCGGCCCAAAAGGGCACTGTGGACTTGCAGTTCACTCTCTCGTACTTTCTGCTCCAGCTGAGAGATATGTTTCCTTTGCCTGCAAAACCAACCAAGTAAGATCTGAGATCCCAACATTAACTCCTTTCTAGTATGACCCCTTTCCTTAGACAGAAGGCTAACAATCCTTAGACCTTGATTCTAGACATCGTATTTTGGACGGCAGCTATGTATTTATCACAAAAGTATACTAGACACTGTATTTTGCTGAAAAGGTAGGATCAAATGAGAAAAAGTTTAGTGGAAAAACCAAGGAAAGATTAGCTGCAGTGAACCACTCCCCCCACCTCCGCAACCCCCTAAGCCTTCCTTCCATAGAGGCCCTGCAGAGACACAGGCTTATCACATTAGTAAGATGCAAGACCAGCTGCACATCAACCAGGCTCTACCTTGAGGAAAGGCAAGGCCTTAAATAAGGGGATTAAGTGGGGTCACACATACTCTGGCCATGGGGCCCTGCCTGAGCAGAGCCCGGTCTCTCAGCACCCCTGCCTTCTTACTTGTCAATGAGGAGTTCCTTTTCCTTCAAGAGATGTTCATTACTGTTCAAGATGCTGATCCACTGTGCAGGCTCTAAAGTGGGCAGCAGTGGAGCAAGAGCAGCAGGGTGGTGACAGACTGCTCCACTCTGCAGCTGGAAGGCAAACAGGTCAGGTCAGGGAGGCTTGAGCCTGACCACAGGCTCCTGGAAACACCTGGGTACACTCAGTCAGGATGGAAGTCAAGGTCTAGTCTGCCTCTGCCTGATAAAGTCAACGTTTTAAAAATAATTTTAGCTCTGATGCAAGACTGGAAAGAACTTGCCAGGCAGATGTCTGCCAACTAAACTCTCTGCTCAGACAGTCTCTAGTTTCTAAGGTCAGTTATTAAATCAGGTGCTCACAGATCAGGGAAGGAGAATACACCCTGCTTTTTCCCTTCTCATTCTTCAGCAGCATGGGTCACGGTAGGGTGAGGAGGAACCAGGGACAACTTAACAAAAAACCAACCAAGAGTGCTGGAGAGGCGGCTCAGCAGTTAAGAGAACTGACTGCTCTTCCAGAGGTCCTGAGTTCAATTCCCAGCAACCACATGGTGGCTCACAACCATCTGTAATGGGATCCAATGCACTCTTATAGTGTGTCTGAAGACAGTGACAGTGTACTCACATACATAAAATAAATAAATCTTAAAAAAAAAAAAAAAAAAGTCCAGCCAAGAGTTCAAAGATAGCGCCTATCCCCATCCCTGTTGTTTTTAAGGCAGGGTCTAGTACCACCCATTAAGCTTCAAATGTGGATGTGTGTTGGGGAGGAATGTCAGGAGGCAACCATGTAGTCGGTTCTCTCCTTCCACCTTTACATGGGGTCTGGAGATGGAACTCATGTCTCAGGATTTTACAGCAGTACCTTTACCTGCTGACCAAGCTCACTGGCCCTTCAAAGATAATCTTTAGGGCTGGGTGTGGTAACCTTTAATCCCAACACAGGGGAGGCAGAGGCAGGTGGCTTTCCGTTAGTTCAAGACCAGCCTGGTCTATAAAGCAAGCTCCAGGACAACCAGGACTATAGAGAGACAACAAAACAAGACAAGATGATCCTTAATCCTTATTTCTGCTTATTAACCTTCCTGCTGCCCTGAGCAGACTGATTCTACAAGACTGTAAAGTTTCTACTATTAGTTCCTCAAGTGCTGTGACCATTCAATGCACTGCTGTATGTGAGCAAGCAGCACGTGAGCATGTGAGTGGTGTCAGTGTCCTCTCTTGGCTTTCCCTCTAACTCTCTACACTTTGGAGAACACATGTGGTCTTTTATCAGACCACCAACAGGTTCAATGGCCAATAATTACACTTTCTTTTCCTGTCTACAAACATCATCGTTATTCACAAGGTTTTGTTTTTGTTGGTTTGTTTTTTTACAGTTAAAACTTGTTAAGGGCAAGGTAGGCTGGAGAGATGGCTCTGCAATTAAGAGCATGTATTGTTCTCCCAGAGGACCCGAGTTCCATTCCTAGTACCCATGTCAGGTGGCTCACAACTGCCTGTAACTCCAGCTCCAGGGGATGCACAGCCTCTTCTTGGTCACTGCACTCACATGTACACACGAACACTCACATATACATGTAATAATCCTGCCAGGGATACCCAGAGAAACACTGTCACAAAAAACCAAACCAACCAAACACCCTAAACTGTGTAAGACAAAGCTTATGAAGTTCAAGGGGGAACACAACACGCAAAAGTCAAGAAATAGTTCTCTACCTGCATTTGCTCCATCTGTAAACGAATCAATTCCAACTGCTGTCGACAAGTACTGAGTTCACAGGATTGTTCTCCAGGATGCCAAGGGTCAGGACTTGGTTGCCACACCTGAGAGGATAGTGACTTGGAAAGTCCAGGAGCAGGCTGGAGTCCCAAAGGGAGCACTCCACTGCTGCTAGCATGTGGTCCATTCCGATCAAATACTGCACCACTGCCTGGTGCCTTCTTGGATTCTGGCAATACTTTGTATACATCCTTATTTGTATCAGGTCTTGGGTTGGAGAAGTGGGCTCGGTAATGTGGATCTGAATATAATGTCTCTAGCATAGCTGGCTGGTTAAGGGTAGACTCCATGCTAGAAACATCAAACTTCCTCATCTCCCCCTCTCTTTCATGGCCGACTGCTGGAAACCAGGACTGCTGAATCCCATTTTCTCCAGCAGCACTAGGGAGATACATAAAATCCCTTGCTAGGCCCGGGGAACGTTTCACTGCACCGAAGTCTCCATTTCTTGTCATTCCCACACCTTCAGTCAATCCTGACAAGGGGAGTTTAGCAGAAGGCCCGGAAGGTGTAGAATTTGGTTTGGCAGGAGAGGCCCCCAAAGTAGAAGGCATCACATGGGCTGTTGGAATGGTTATGTGGCTTTTGATTGGCTGGAAGGAAGGGCTGCCACTTGAGCTGCAAAAATCTGTGAAGAGAAGAGTGTTCCATGAGTCAAGATGAAAGCAGCAGCTTTCTTGTCTGGTTGCAATGCCAGCTATTCTTTGTCTGTTTTCAGACAAGTAGAGAGGGTGTGATCAGAAGGAGCAGGGAGGAGTGGGAAGTGGTGGCGTATGCCTATGATCCTAGCACCTGGAGGTTGAAGTAGAAGAATTATCCTGAGTTTGAGGCCAGGATGGGCTATACTGACAGTTCCTGGCCAGCCATGGCTACAGAATAAAACCCTTGCCCCCTAAAAAAGGAAGAAAAAAAAATCATACTACAACTTGAGAAAGCTGAAAACTAAATCTTAGGAAAAAAAATCACTTACTTTTAGGGAAATGGATTAGGTCCTACTCTTCTGGAAGCTGGACAAATCTAAATTATAATCTAATTTAATAAAAACAATTCCCTTCCAGGGAGTGCCAAAGCCCTCTGACTTCCAGAAGCTCCTCAGTGCGACTGAGTAACGAGTCCTACTCCCTTGAAGCTAGAAGAGGCAGACGGAGCTGCTAAGGATCCAGGCAGGAGCAGGCAGCCTCTGAGTCAGGACTGTTCTCTCTCCCACACCCCAGAACCGACTGCCTGCACATTCGAGGTTATTCTTAGTAACTCTCAGGTTTCACCCTAGCACACTGAGCACGCTCAAGTGAGTAAATACAGAAATTTTCTGTTTTGTATTTTGTTACCCATTTGTCCACTTGTCTGTAACTAAAATATGATTTTAAACTTTTTCAGACTAGACTTATATTTATTTGAGGCCCACCTGGGCTACGAAGCTAGCTGAAAACTAGCCTGAGCGATATTGTGAGACCCTGTCTTAAAACAAAACAAAATATCTCTAAAGCCAAAACAAGTAATAACAAATACATCCAATCCAAATTATCTCTTGTAATTTATGTATACAACTTCCTATATTCAGGTTATCATGGAGGTATATAAAAGATTATACTAAAAAAAAACAAACAACCAAAAAAACCAAACCGATATCACCAACAACAAACTAAGCTAGAGTGGTTGGTTGTACATACCTATAATCCTAGCACACCTGGGAGACTAAGGAGGAAGATTACCAATTCAAGACCAGATTGAGCTACATATGAAATTCCAGGCAGGCTAGGCTATACAGTCAAACTCTTTTAAAAAACAAACAAGCACACAGAATTCCCCAAACCAGAGTAACTTCTGATAAGATAGCATTGCATTAGCCTCTTAGGATCAAAAGGAAGACACTTCGGAGTTAAATGGCAGGTTTTTCAGTTCAGGACTTAAGTACTGCAGGCTGAAGGAGACTGCAGTGTCTAAGCTCAGTAGGCAGTCTATTTCATCTCCTCAGTATCAGATCTGGGCTGAGCACCATCCCAGAAGCTCTCAGAAGAGTCCCCGTCCTTCCCCACAGCTCAGTAATGAGAGAGGACACTGAGACTATAAGCACTGCTAAAACAAGGAACCAGACCCTGGCTTTAAAACAGCACGTCACACCTGAAGTCCTAATTGCCTTTTAGAACATTTTGAAAGAGAATAGCAATACTTATTTTCAAACTTGCACTATATTCTAGGATTTTCTTTTTTCTTTTTTTTTCAAGGCAGGGTTTCTCTATGTAGCCCGGGCTGTCCTGGAACTCACTCTGTAGACCAGGCTGACCTCGAACTCAGAAATCCGCCTGCCTCTGCCTCCCAAGTGCTGGGATTAAAGGTGTGCGCCACCACTGCCCAGCCATATTCTAGGATTTTCAAAGGTATTCCAGATTTAGTTTATGGGATTTTTATGTACAGATAGCCACAGTTCCCCCAATCATGGAGCTTTTATATTTCAAGGCTATAATTCTAAATCTCCTGTCACTCAAAAACCAGTTCATTCTTTCCTCCTTTCATGGTTTGGAAAGTTAGCCACTCCTAAGAATCAATCAGCTCTGATACATTCTACACAGGTTATCAATGCCAGGAGCTACAGGTTGAGTAATTCTATTCTGAAGCATTAAGACCAAAAGGGGATAAATGTCAGAAGGGGACAGGAGTAATTTGGGGATATTTGCACATATTTGACTGGTTGGACATCTTTAACACAAAATTCTGAAATCTAAAAAGCCTAATGTAAAAATCAATCTGGAGGACTGGACAGATTGGGCTGTTCTTCCAGAAGACCCAGGTTCAATTTCCAGCACCCACATGGCAATTCACAGTGAATGCCTGTAATTCCATTAGTTGTCTTCCAATCTTTGACTACATAGTGACTTCGAGGTCAGACTGTCTCTAAAATCTAAAAAAATTAAAATCTTATGGCATAGTTATATAGTTAGTATAGTCCAGTTATATAGTTATATAGTCCAAGTCAGTATAGTCCAGGGTTAGTATAGTCCAGGGATAGAGCATTTGCCTAACATGTACAAAAGCCCTTGATTTGATCTCCAGCAACACACACAGACTCACAGTATAAAAACAAAATTAGCAGAAAAGTAGGCTGGGAGAAGACTGTTTAGCTGGGAAAGTACTCACTGTACAAAGTGTGGCAACCTGAGTTTAATTACCAGCCCCAGGCAGAAGCTGAGCAAGACAGCAAAAGCCTTTCATCCCAGTGCAAGAGAAGCCTTGAGGCTTGTTGGACAGTCAGTCTAGCTGAGTCAGTGAGCTCTAGCTTCAGGTGGCAGAGTGCATCTGCTTGCTAGAATTTATCAAGTCCTTGGCTACATATAAGTTCTAGAACAGCCTGGACAGACGAGACAGCTTGAGAGAGAAAGGGATGCGGGGAGGGAGGGAAAGGAAAGAAAAAAAAGCAATGGAGGAAGAGGAAGGGAGAAGGGGAGAGGACAGGAAAAGCAGAGGGAGAGGGAGTGTGTGTGTTTGTGTGTAGAAGACCAAGACTTTAGCAAGCAAAACAACAACAACAAAAACAAACAAACAAAACCACTGTATGCTTGTGTGGTACTGGAGGTTAAACTCAGGGCAAGCATTTTCCCTCAGCCCCAATAAAAATGAAACAGATTTAACATCCTTGCTCTCTTCTAAATTTTTTGAGACAGTGTCATGTAGCCGTCATGGGGTGGACGGGGAGATGATGGCAGAGCCACAAGTCAGGTGACCCTGAATGGTAGGCAAGTACTGAGCCCTCTCTTTGCTTTATTAGAGCATGGTCTACAAAGTAACCTAGGTTAACCTCAAATTAAAAATTTTTTTAATTACATTGTTAAAAAACCAAAAGCTAATTGGCTACATGTGTGCATGTGCTCAAACATACCTCAGTAAATCTATAGGAGGTTAGAGGACAGAGAACATCTAGGACTCCGTGTTCTCCTCCCACCGGGAGAGTTACAGAGACAGGTTCAAGAGAGAACAAAGTAGACACAGGTGAAGAATGGGCCAGAGGATGAGAAGGAGCAGAAGATCAGAGCAGATTGCCAGAGTTAGTTTGAGGCCAAGCAGAGCAGTTCAGGAGAGGCAGAGAGAGAAACCAGATTGAATCAGTTTGTGTGGAGAGGAGTTTGAGCCAGAACAGCTGCGTTGAACCAGCTAGTTAGAGCTCAGAAAAGGAAAGGGTGAACTGATTCAGCTGTAAGTCTCAGAGGCTGAAAACAATCTATGCCTAGATAAGATTACAGGAGGCTAGAAGCTTCCAGGATGAAGCCAAGGTTAGCAGATGGAGGCAGTAAGCTTCTGAGAAGACAATTCCCAATAGGAAAAGAAAAGCTACTTTTACCTCCTACCACTGCTGCTTCATTCTATTTATTACAAGATGGCATGGTGGCACACACCTGTAATACAGTACTTGGGAGATGGAAGCAGGAAATCAGCTTATTTCTGACTGCACAGCAAGTTCAAAAACAGTCTGGTCTACATAAAACACTGTCCCAAAACCAAAAAATAATATGCACACTTAAAAAAAAAGAGACTTATTCATATGAGTGTTTTGTCTGCATGTGTGAAGACACTGTCCCAAAACCAAAAAATAATACACACACTTAAAAAAAAAAAAGACTCATTTTATTCATGAGTGTTTTGTCTGCATGTATACATGTACACCACATGACTCCCTGTAACTGAAGTTACGAATTGTTGTGAGCTACCTGAAGTGGGAGCTAGAAAATACACTTGGTTCCCTTACAAGAGCAACAAGTGCTTTTAACTGATAAGCCTTCACTCCAGCCCCATAAATAGTACTTTTTTGTTTTATGAGAAAGGGTCTCACTATGTAGCTTTGGTTGTCCTAAACTCAGTAAATCAGACCAGGCTGGCCTTGAACTCAGAGATCTGCTTGCTTCTGCTTCCCAAGTGCTAGAATTAAAGGTCTGCACCACTGTATTTGGTCCCATAATTATTATCATTAGATTTACTGCCCTCTAGGCCCCATCTAAATGTATTCTAAAGTACCGATGGGTAGTTGGTACATACATGCAAAAGCAAGTGTCAGAGACATTAGAGATACAAAAAAAAAAAGTTATATGGAAGGGGATCAGTAAAGAAGAGGGCATGGAGAAGGCCTTGTGGGACCATTGGAACACCATAATAGTAAAGCTGGAATAGCTAGTAGAGAAACTGAAAATGGGAATAGTACAAATGGACCTAGATTAAAGATGGAAAGAGGCCACTGACGAAAAACAATATGGTAAGGCTGTGTCTGAATGGCAGAACACCTGTAGCATGTGTGAGGCCCAAGACACAGTCTCTAGAACCACAGAAACAAGAACAAAGAACAGGTCTGTGTACTCACACCACAGTAAGACAGCAAAGTTGGTGCTATTAAGAAATAAGTTTGTGCTGGAGAGATGGCTCAGAGGTCCTGAGTTCAATTCCCAGCACCCACATGGTGGCTCACAGCCATCTGTAATGGGATTCGATGCCCTCTTTTGGTGTGCAGGCAAATATGCAGGCACAACACGGTGTACATAATAAATAAATCTTTAAATAAATAAAGGAAGGAAGGAAGGAAGGGAGGGAGGAAGAAGAAAGAAAGAAAGAAAGAAAGAAAGAAAGAAAGAAGCATGCTTGAAATTATTTATGGTGATTCAGATTCCATGACAGAACAGCCTGTCCTTACGATCATTCTGTAAATGACAATATATGTGGAATTCACATTGAAAATGGCAGTGTATGCTGACAGTCAGAGTGGAATCAAGCTCACCCTCTGCAATGTCTGAGCATGATGTCCCAATGGCTGTGTCCCCACTGTCAGCGATGCTTGAGCAGCGGCTGAAGCGGCTCCGAAAGGCCTCTGAGATAACTGGTGTCTGCCATTCAGTTCCCAGAGAACTGCCTTTTTGAATCACATTGGAACCTGTAACAAGAGGCATTTTTCACTTTAGTGTGAGCCAGCTGATGAAATTCAATTAAACACTTTTTTGGGGTGTAAGGTCAGTAAATTTTTATTTAGGTGATTTCACATGTAATTCCTTAACTGTCTATCCACATTGTTGAAACTCAAGATTTATCAAGACAGGCCCTTTTCAAAGGATTGGTACTTAATTCAGTTTAGCCCTGTATGACAAGAACATTTAGTTTAATGATCAATTAACCACCTAGAGCTACATTCTATCTCAGTTATAGCTACCCACATATAAAACCTTATCATAGCAACATAGGAAGACTCACGCTAGAGCCATGCTGTAAGCATGCACTATACGCAATGTAGTTCTTGAAAACCTAATCAGCAATAAAAAATTCCAAACAGGTCGACTGCTAACAAAGCAGGATATGGAAAATCCTAGGGGCTTGTTTGGTAAAGGCTCTGTCCACAGCAAACAGGATTACACCTGTAAAAGGGCAGCAGGCCACACCTTTCTTACTCTCAGCCCCATTTCAGCTACTACGAGCTCCTTGATTTACTTTTGTTGTTTAGTTTTATTTTACTATTGTTGTAGTTTGCTTTGGTTTTTGAGACATGATCTTACAATGAAGCCTAGGTTAGCCTGGCACTTGCTATGAATGCCAACTAGGCTGGTCTCAAACTTACAGAGATCAGCTTGTCTCTGCTTCTGGAATTTTGGGATTAAATGCATGTCCCGTTTTCTTGAGATATGGTTATCACTCTGTAGCACAGGTCCGTTTCAAACTCATGGCAATCCACCTATATTACATTAGCCTCCTGAGTAACCAGGGTTACAGGGTATGCCATTGGGCTTAGCTGAGTTGGCTCATTTTTTTTTTTTTGAAGATTTTTTATTTCATGTATGTGAATATACTGTCTCTGTCTTCAGACACACCAGAAGAGGGCATCAGAACCCATTACAGATGGTTGTGAGCTTCCACGTAGGTGGTGGGAATTGAACCCAGGTCCTCTGGAAGAGCAGCCAATGCTCTTAACCGCTGAGCCATCTTTCCAGTCTCAGTGACAGATTCTTTTTTTTTTTTTGGCTTTCTGAGACAGGGTTTCTCTGTGTAGCCCTGGCTGTCCTGGAACTCATAGACAAGCCTGGCCTCTAACTCAGAAATCCGCCTGCCTCTGCCTCCCAAGTGCTGGGATTAAAGGCGTGCGCCACCACTGCCCAGCTGAGTTAGCTGATTTTTAATGAAAACAACATGAAACCTAAAAGTATTAAAAGATAGAAATAAGATCTACCAAGAAGCCTGGTATAGTGCCACCATATTCCCATAATCCTGTTCTTGGAAGGCAGAAGTACAAAGACAGCCACATTTACACAGCTATTTCCAGGCCAGTCAAGGCTACATAGAGAGACACTGTCTTAAAAAACAAGTCATCTTTAGGGAATTTGGTGTTTTTTCCATCCATCCATCCATCCATCCATCCATCTATCTATCTGCAATAGAGTCCTGCCTCCCTACACACAGGGCGCATGCGCGTGCGTACACACACACACACACACACACACACACACACACAATGTATTGAAAAGTTGAAGCCACAATAGCTTTACATGGGTTCTCAATGGATGAGATTAGTATTCTGAACCAAAATATTCAATGCATAGCCTATGATGTAGTCTACACATATACCTGGTCCCTACATTAGTTTCAACCCTCATTCAATCACAATGGTGTGAGTTATCTCCTACATGTCCCAAGGCTGCAGATACAACAGGGATTTCACTTCTTTTTTTTTTTTTTTTTTTTTGGTTTTTCAAGACAGGGTTTCTCTGAGTAGCCCAGGCTGTCCTGGAACTCACTCAGTAGACCAGGCTGGCCTCGAACTCAGAAATCCGCCTGCCTCTGCCTCCCAAGTGCTGGGACTAAAGGCGTGTGCCACCATCACCCGGCCAGGGATTTCACTTCTTTGTTGAAGGCTACTGCCAGTCTAAACCAAGGTACCCACAACAGGTCAGTCAGATAAATTTTTAAAATTAATCCAAACAGGTTAAGGTGAGTCTGTGTAGTGGTGCATCTAGTCCTAGCACAAAGATAGGTTCAAGGTTAGCCAGGGCTACATGGCGAGTTCCAGTCTAGCCAGCGTTACCTAGTGAGGATGATACAAAGAACCCATATGTATGGGACTGGAGAAATGGCTCAGCAATGAAGAGCACTGGAAGAGCCTCTGCTCTTCCAGGGGACCCAGACTGGATTCCCAGCACCTACATGGCAGCTCACAACCATCTCTAACTCCAGTTCTATGGGATCTGATACCTCTTCTGGCCTCTGAGGGCATCAGGCATGCACTTGGCACAAACATGCATGCAGGCAGAACACTTACACATAAAATCTTTAAAAATTTTAAATGAAAAAAAATTAAACACTCCAGTTTTTGAGTAAGTAGGAAAAAAAAAAAGACTAATAGGATCTGACTTCAAAGCTTCTTTAATGTATTATTAGGCAAGTTAGATTAGGATTGTTTTTTAAATTAACATGTCATAGAGATGGCACAGTGGTTAAGAACACATATTGCCCTCGATGAGTATCTAAGTTTAGTTCCCAGCACCTACTTTGGGTGTCTCAACTACCTGTGACTTCAGCTCTAGAGGGATATACCACCCTCTTCTGGCCTGGCCTGACACTTGTACTCATGTGCATATACCCATACCCACATATGCTCAATGTTAAAAAGTCTTTAAAATCTCAGCATTTGGGAATCCAAGTCAAGAAGTTGTTACCAATTTCGAGTTCAGCCTGGACTCATAGCAAGTTCTTGTCTACAAAACCAGCTAGCAAAAAATAAATCAAGTTCTAGAAAGACTTAAATCCAAACTATTTTTGTTTTAAGACAATGTCACCTGCCTTCAAACTCTTGATCCTCCTGCCTTGACCTCAAGTGTGGTGCTACAGGGTTACAGGAGTGTGCCACCAGTACTGGCTTGTTTAAGATCATTCGTTTATGTGTTCCTTTTTTTCTTTCTTTGTAGCTCAGTGGAAGCACTTGCATCTACAGAGCTCAGAATTCAAAGTTTAGTGACAGCAAAAGAAAAGAAAGCAAATACATTATTTCTCTTTTGAGGTGGGTACAAGATGCACACATAGCCCAGGGGTGACCTTGAACCTGCACTCCACCTGTCTCCCAAGAGTTAAATTACTTTTTAAACTGCTGTGAACTTTCTAGGTTTTTCTGAAGCTCCACAGAAACAAATGCAGCAGCAGCTACTTATCCTCCATATAACTTAGGTGCCAAAGTTTAAGCTGAAATTGGAATATATGCTTTTACAAACTTTTTGACTAGAAACAGGCAAATGTTATCTCACCACAAATCACCTTGTTTTGTCAAGCTTAGTGCATCTGCCATGGTCACCATTTTTCTCTCACCTCCTCCCACTCACAGCGCATACTCTTAGTTTCTCCTGGCAGCCTTTCTCTAAGGACTCCTACTGTTTGAGTTATACTCTGATTTGAAAAAATATGCCTGCTCTATATACACTCAAATTATATATTTTTATGTGCAAGGTTTCTCTGTATAACCTTGACTAGCCTGGAACTAGCTCTGTAGACCAAACTAGCCTTAAACTCAGAGATTCATCTGCCTCTGCCTCCAGAGTGCTGGGATTAGAACTATACCACCATGCCCAGTTTATCTGACATATTTTCATGTTTATTCTGTGAGTGTGTGCCATCTGAGTTGCTTATACTATACTTTTGTAGCTAGGTGTGGTGCCTCACACTTACAGTCCCAGCACTTGGAAGGTGGAGGCAGGAGGACCAGGATTTCAAGGTCACCCTTGGCTGCAAATGGAGCTTCAGGCCAGCCTGGGGTATATATGAGTCCCAGTCTTAAGCTTAAAGTCACCAGCAGCATCTGTATAGCTAGGTGTGGTGGCACAGAGTGATTGCCTCAAGTCTAAGATCAGACTGGTCCACACAGTGAAGTCCTGGTCAGCCAGGACCTCAGGACCTCACCACCCCTGCCAAATCAACAAAACCAAAACCAAACCAACAAACCCCCCTTTGTGTGTATGCGCTTGTGTTGGTATAAAGACCATTATTAATCTGAAAGACATGCTACTGAAGATACAAAAAAAAGGCAGGAAACTTTGTTAGGAATTGCTATCTTGCACAATACTAAAAGTATAATTTACCTATAAGATAGTGCAGGACACGTGGCAAATATTCAATAACTACTGAAGGAATTGTGACGTCATCTGGATGCTTATCATGATGCCCAGTGTGTGAGAAGCAAGCTGGCCAACAAGAAGGCTCAGGGGTAAAAGCACTTGGGCACAACCTGGGCAACAGGAGTTTGATGCCCAGATCCCACAAGGTGGCAGGAGAGAGCAACTCTTGAGAGAGGCTATCTGGCCTGCAGGGCACTGCACACACACATGTACACAAAGAAAAATGAAGGAAAGAAAAAGGGAAAGAAAGAAAGATAACAAACCTAAGAAGATATCACAAAAATGTACCAGGGTCTACTGTGAGCCAGGTACTGTGAGACTCCAAAGTTAAAAAGCATTTGTCTAGTTAAAGTTGAATAAAAACAAAAACAAAAACAAACAAAAAAACACAGCATTTTTTGACAAATATCTCAAAAAATCAAGTGATTTTACTATTCTGATCTGAAATTAGCTTCCTCAACTAAATCCCTCTCGTTATATTTGTATGTGTGTTTAGCATACACATACTTCATATGCCTACAGACTACATCTATTGAGCTTTCAAAAGCTTCCCAATTTATTCTAGAGATAAATTCCCAGCTTTCTTGGTATAAGAGATGGTGGGTATCCAAGAATTCCAATCTCTGTGGAGTAGCACATGAGTAGAACACAGAGATTCATGCTGCTCTTCCCTGATTTCACTCAGAACTATGTCTCATAGACATAGAAGTTAACTTCTGGACTCCATACACACAGACAGCATACCTGCACACACCTACACATGCGTGCGTGTGTGCGCACACACACACACTCACACACACGAAATAGGAGAAGCCAAAATTTAATACAGAAGACTACTCACCCGGTGACGTAGCATGAGGAGACCTGTCATTTGGATATTTTTCTTGCATGGCCATCAGTTACCTGAGACAACTGCAGAATGAAAGAGTAACCAGTCAGAATTCTACAGTATCTATGAAATAATTATTTGTAAGTCTGTTCCCATTAGATGAAAGTAAAACAGAACAAAATAAAACAAAACCAAAACAACAACAAAACCCCACCATAATCTTGATATAATAATAAACAAATTCAGTTTCCTCCTAACTCTAACAATATGCTTCGGGCATCAGAAAGTGTGTGTAAGTGTGTGTGTGTGTGTGTGTTGGTGTTCTAACTACCCAGCTCCGAATGCTATCTTAATTCCCAGCTTGTTGTACCCATGCTTATCAACTAGCTACAAGTCAGTGGTCCACTGACTACTCCTCCTAGAGTTTATTTGCTAGAATGGTTTATAGAACTCAAGGAATCTTTACATTTACTAGTTTAGATTAGGCATGAGGGAACACACCTATAATTCCAGCACTCAAGAGGCAGAGGCAGGATAATTATCACAAATTCAAGGCCAGCCTAGTCTACATAATGAATTCCAGGCCAACCAGGACTATATACCCTGTTTAGATAAATAAATTATGGTCTTATTATAAAGATATTACAGCTAGGTGTGGTACTGCATACCTATAATCCTACATTTGGGAAGCTGAAGCAGAAGAATTACCACAAATCTGTACAACATAATGAGACTGCCTCAAACAAAACAAACCAAAAACAAGAGAAAAGGAGAAAAAGGGGATATTACAAGGGACATACGTAAAGAGATGCATAGGCCAAAGGCAAATAAGGGGTATAGAGCTTCAAAGAGAACACACTCCCTTGAGTTTGCTACTGATGGAGAAGCTAGAAATGATAAACTGATGGTATAAAGGATTTACGAATAAACTTGGTTGGGAAAATGTAAGTTACACAAAAGTTGAATTTAGCTAAAGGAGTACTGCCTCAAATATGACTGGAAGATATAAGTAGCATACTACCCAGACTTCCTAGGGACTGTAGAAAGCTAAGGAAAATAGGGCTTTACTTCTAACAGTTAGGAGTTTAGGGTTACTAAGGATGTTTATAAAGATTTGCTCACGGAGACTGCTGCCCATTAAGTTCTACTGCCACATCACCCCCCAGAAAAAAGATCTACAAAAACTGCCCAGGGGCTATCAGTCAACAAATAGACTTATCAGCATATGAAAAGATACCAATCATTTTGAAGAGAAGAAACAAATACCTATCTTACAATAGCATACCATATACTCAAGCATTTTCCCATTATTTTACACTGGAGAGATTGCTCAGAGCGGTTAAGAGTACTGGCTGTTCTTCTAGAGGACAAAGGAACTACCTCTAACCTTAGGAATCCAACACTGTCTTTCAGGTCTCTGGTGGCAGGCAGTAGGTACACATATGGCCCACAAAAAAAATATCTAGACAAAACACCCATACATAAACATGTTTAATCCCAGCATGAATAGGCAGGGGCAGAGGCATTTCCGTGAGTTCGAGGCCAGCCTGGTGTATATAGAGAGTTCCAGGACCACCAAGGCTACACAAGAGACCTTGTCTCTAAACAAAACAAAATAAAGTAAATCGTGGTGGCATGGTGACACACACAGGTAGTCCTAACTACTCAAGAGGCTGAGAGAAAAACTGCTTGATACTACAAAAAGTTCAAGAAATACATAACCTGGGAAATACATAACAAAATCACATCTCAAAAAACAAACAAAAGGGGCTGGAAAGATGGCTCAGTGGTTAAGTCAGTGTAGTCCTCTTGCAGAGGATCTGAGTTCAGTTCTAAGTACCCATGTCAGGCAGATCACAGCACGATGTAACACCAGCTCCAGGGGACCCAATCCCCTCTTCTGGACTTAGGCACCTGCACTCACACCTCACATGCACATATACATATAACTAAAATTTTTAAAATATTTCTTGTTTGGCTAGGAGGAAGTATCTCACAACTTTGATCCTAACACACAGGAAGCAGAGGCAGGTGGATCGGAGAGTCTGGGCAAGCCTGGTCTACAGAATGAACTCCAGAACAGCCAGGGCTACACAGAGAAACCCTATTTCAAAAAACCAAATAAATAAACAAGTATACAATAAAAATAAAATAACTAGCATTTCTTGTATGTGTGCACAACAGTGCACCTGTGGAAGCAAGAGGACAAAAACTTTCAGGATCGGTTCTGTCCTTCCACCTTGTGCATATGAGGATCACGCTTGGTTGTTGGGCTTGGGTGAAGGGCCTTTACATGCTAGTTCCCTCAGCCAATCTGTGGAGGCCAGAGATAGACATCAAGTGTTTTCTACCACATTTTTTGAGGTAGTGTCTCTTTACTAAAGAGAAGTCCACTGATTCAGCTGGACTGGCTGGACATACTACCCCTTTCCTCCAAAGTACTGGGGTGACAGATGCATACTGCTGAGCCTACTGGAGATCCGAATCTAGTTCCTCATGATTTTGTAGCCAGCTCCCCAGTTCCCAAGCAGTTTTTCTTAAGCCAGTCTCTGACTCTTTCTTTCAATGTACTGATACATAAAACCTTGGGGGTGGGGCATAAAACAGAGTTTCATTTGTGCCAGGTTGGCCTCAAACTCACCAGGTAGCTAAAAATGACCCTGAACTTGTGATCTTCGACCCTCTATCCCTCTAATTCCTGACTGCAGAGATATCAGACCTAAGAAACCATGTTTTAACTTGGGAGGCAGAGGCAGGCGGATTTCTGAGTTCAAGGCCAGCCTGGTCTACAGAGTGAGTTCCAGGACAGCCAGGGTTACACAGAGAAACCCTGTCTTGAAAAACCTAAAAAAAAAGAAACTATGTTTTAAATTTACAAATTATTCATACTATGATTATCATTCTGATGAGTATGTGTAACCATACTGCACATGTGGAAGATAAAAGGGTAACTGGGATGGTTTGAATATGCTTGGCCCAGGGAGTGGCACTATTAGGTGGGACCTTGTTGAAGGAAATGTGTCATGTGCTTTAAGACTCTCATCCTAGCTCCCTGGAAGTCAGTCTTTGGAACAAGATGTAGAGCTCTCAGCTTTCTTACACCATGCCTGCCCAAACACTGCTATTTGGGAAGCTATCCAAGGCTCGTGCCTTTAATCCCAGCACTCGGGGCAGAAGCAAGTGGATCTCTATGAGTTCTAGGCCAGCCTGGTCTACAGAGCTAGTCCCAGGATAGCCAGGAATCCCTGTCTGGAAAAACAAACAAACAAAGACCACTCTGGGCTACATAAGACCCTATCCCAGGAAACGAAATGAAATAAACAAAGGAAGGAAGGAGGGATGGAAAGAGAAGAGGATGAAGTCAACTGTCAGTGCTAACAAGGAGACAGCATTGTGGCCAGCAATGAGTGGACTTTCTCCTTTATGGCCCTTTACTTGAGTAAGGCCAGACCTCTGGCTAGGTGCACTAAGTGAAGCTAAGTTATATTTATTAAGTATTCAGCAGCTACATATAGGAAAACACTGTATACATGCAGGATATGGGATGGGCTTCTCAAGAGGACTTCGGTTAAGGTGTCTTTACAACAGTTATATATGATGCTGTGGCTAAGTCTTTCTGCTCAAAGAATGTAATTTGTTTTTTTTTTTAAACTGACTTTGAACTTTAATTAATATATATATATATATATAATATATATGAGTACACTGTAGCTATCTTTCAAACACACCAGAAGAGGGCATCAGATCCCATTACAGATGGTTGTGAGCCACCATGAGATTGCTGGGAATTGAACTCAGGACCTCTGGAAGAACAGTCAGTTGCTCTTAACTGCTGAGCCATCTCTCCAGCACAGAATGTAATTTTTAACAAGAATTACTATTAAGCAAAAGTTTAAGATTACAGTAAAAATGTTAATAAATTTAGTTATTTTTCTAAAGAACTGTTTTTAAGATTGTTTCCTGAGGTGCACTGTTTAGGTCTGTGGAAGCACTAATACGGTATACTCAGGTCTAAGTCTACCAGCCCTAAGTATACAATTACCTGTTGTTTTTAATGCCATTGTTTGAGATGCTGTTAGGAAAACAAACAAAAATCGGGGGGGGGGCACAACAGGAATTCAGAAACTCTGAATTTATGAGCGCCCAAAATAATCTGGGAAAATACACAGGATACAATTCTTAGAGGAGAAATTCAATTTTGAAAGGAAAAAAAAGGCGGCTCAATGGTACTAATTAATGTACTTTACTGATCTCTACAGTGCTATCTTAGCAACAAGAACCCAAGGAGTCATCGACTCACTATTGTAATAATATAATGAACCATGCCCTAAAACCACACTCCTTCATACAAGTATCAACTTAGCACCCAGGAAGCAGAATCAGAAAGACTGAAGGCTCCAGGTTAGCCTGAGCCACACACTGGGTCTCCAAAACAAGCAGGCTGGAGAGATGGTCAGTAGGTAGCTTTCAGGTAGAGATGGTCACTAGTTGCTTTCAGGGGGCCTGGGTTGGATCTCAGCACCCACACAAGTACCTCAAAACAACCAGTTTTAACTCCAGTTTCAGAGGTTTTGACATCCTTTTCTAGACTCTTTGGGCACTACATATATATGGTATGCAGACATGCATGCAGGCAAAACACCCATTAAAAATAAAGACCAAAACCCCTCAAAAATAACAACAATAACAACAACAACAAAATCGTCAACTTATGGCTAATTATCAATTTACAGCTAGCCATTCAATTGATGGCCAATGAGTTAATGATATAGCATAATCACCCAGTTATTAGTGATGCTTCCTGTCAACATCAAATCTACCCTCTCACTGGGCCTCTTCTTTTGCCCTTCTCTTTCTTTACTTTTTGTTGTTGTTGTTGGTTTTGGACAAAGGATCTTACTATGTAGTTCAGGCTGACTTTGAACTTTTGTCTTTCTCACTCCCCAACCCCAGTACTAGAACAAAATAACAATTTCATTTTGTTATCCTTTAAAGAAGAACCAAACAGAAGCCAGAGTAGACTAAGACATTTTCAAATTCAGAACAAAGTGACAAAAGAACTCCCAGAGCCCCTAGGCTGGTATTTAGGAACCCAGTGGTCCTTCTGTACAATGGTTCTCCTCTATCTATTTACAACTAATTCCAGGAATGCCTCAGGCAGTAAAATTCAGATGTTCATGCTCCTTATATGGTATACCACTTGCACATAACATCTGTCCATATTTACCCGAACATTTTAAATAATCAACTCTAGAGACCAGTAATAATAGTCCACTGTTAACTACTGAGAAAGCTAAGGCACGGAGAATCCCTGTGATTGTCTTTAACATTATTTACAAAAGTAAATAATTATATATCAAAAAGTACAAACAATCCTAGTCCATTAAACAGATATGATGGATAAAGGTGGTATAACTGTAAAACTGGGTATCATTTGGCTACAAAAGGAATGAAGTGAACTAGAAAGCTTAGCTGGTTAAGTGCTTGGCTGCATCAGAGGAGCCTGAGTTCAAATCCTCTGAACCCATGCAAAAGCTGATGCATGCCTGTAATTCTAGTGCTAAGGAAGCATTGACATGAGGATCCCAGGGGCTTGCTGGCCAGGCAGTCTAGCCAAATTAGAGATCCTGAAGGACTGAAGGAACCAGAGGTTTAGCAATACAACAAGAACACAGCCCACAGAATCAACTGACCAGAATTCATGAAGGCTCACAGAGATCAGGGAGCCTACAGGAGTCTGACCTAGGTCCTCTGCATATATGCTATGCTGAGTAGCTTGGTGTTCTTGTTGGATTCCTAACAGAGGGAGTGGGGGCTGTCCCTGACTCTTTGGCCTACTTGTGAGACAGGGTCCCTCCTACTGGGTTGCCTAGCCCAGCTTTGATGTGATGGAATGTCTCTGGTCTTATTGTAACTCGTTACACCATGTTTGGTTGATATCCTTGGAAGGCCTGCTCCTGTCTGAGGGGAGGCATTGGATCAGGAGTGGGGGAGAAGGAAGGTGTGGGGGAGAGACTCGGGGGGGGAAGGGACTGGGGAAAACTGCATGCAGTTGGGATCTAATATCTGAGGGAAGAATAGAACATTTTTAACAAGGTGGAGATGGATAGAGGAAGATAACCTCAACAACCTACCATCAACCTTCAACCTCCATGTACATGTGTCCATGTACCCACATATATGCATACAAACATGTACATGTGAATATACATCCCACACATATACAAAATGAAATGGGGTTGATGGATAACTTAATGCTCACTGTACAAGAATGAGGACCTATGTTCTATCCCCAGCACCTACATAAAAACCTACGCATGGTGGCACATGCCTATAATCCCAGCATTGGAGAGGCAGAGATAGAAGGATCCCTGTAGCTTACTGGCCAGCTAACCAAGCCTCATCATCGAGCCTCAGGTCCCACTGAAAGCCCATCTCAACAAGTGGATAACTCCTGAGGAACAATGTCTGAGGCTGATCAATGCCCCCTCCATGTACCTGCACACATTACCTAAACAACATCATGCTAAATGAAGCCAAACACCAACAGTCACATATTGCATGGTCTCAGCCATACGAACAGCTAACTTCACAGAAATTAAGAGCTGAGTAGGCAGGGAATAGAAAGTAACTGCTAATATATATATAATCTTTCTTTTCAGGGTGATCAAAGTATTTAGGGGTTATATTCTACAGTGGAACTATTAAAAGCCAATGAGTTTGTTAGTGTATGCACTCACAGTCCTCTAAAAAATGACAATGTTTGCATAAAGCAAATGGCAATTGTATTTCAGGTTCCCCCCCCCTTTGGGGTCTTATGTAAATCAGCTAACTTAAAAACTTGCAGTGATCCTTCAGTCTCTGCCTTTAGAACCATCCTCCAGAGCAGTGGTTCTCAAGCTTCTTTATGTTATGACCCTTTATACAGTTCCTCATGTCGTGGTGACCCCCAATCATAAAATTATTTCTATTGCTACTTCATAACTATAACTTTGCTACAATTATGAATCAAAATGTAAATAGTATTATATAAACTCTGTGAAAAAGTCATTCACACACTCCCCCAGAAAGGGGTTGTGACCCACAGGCTGAGAACAACTGAAGATCACTGAAGGCAGAGACAAGAGGTTGATTATAGGCATGCACAACAATTTCTGCACATGCGCACCCCCAGCATGTTGTTTTGTTTTGAGACATGTCTTATGTAGCTCTAGTTAGCTTTGAACTCGATATGTGGTGGAAGTTGGCCTGCCTCTCTCTATCTCTGGGATTAGAAGCTTGGGTTATCATGAACTATCTCCATGAGATGTCCCTGCTTGGGACAGCTGCTAGGACCATGTGGATGTCCAGCGGCTATGTATAACTGCTCCCACCCCTCACTGGATGCAATGCTCTGGAGAACTTAAGAGTGGCAGCACTCAGGACAGTGGCCCTGCTCCTTGCCCAGGCATGAGAATAGGAGAGCGGATCCTGATACTCATCTGCTGGGAGGCAGGAGGGGCACAGAGGTGACTTTTACCCTTCCTGCCACCACCACTTCTGGCAGTCGTGGGTCACAGAATCATGAACTCAGGAGGGCTAGCCCTACCCCCTGCAGCACTCAGGAGAGCAGGCCTGGGACCTTGCCTGGACAGCACATCAGAGCTGACCCTGGTAGCAGGAGCACAGGTGAAGAAAAGCTGGCCCTGTCACACATCTGCCATGAAGTGACAATGGGTAGAGGGGTGATGCCTTCCTTTCCTGGCCCTCTTGTGGCAGTCAGGAGAGCTGGTCCCAGGGTCATTAGAGCAGGTAACCTGCCCCTGCCCCTTGCGGCCTGCAGCACTCGAGAGTGGCCCTTCACCTTGCGTAAGCAGCACAGTAATACTGGCCCTGATGGGAGGTGGTAAGCTAGCCCCACCATCCACCTCACTTCCTCAGAGAACTGGCTCTGGGGTGATGAGAGCTGGTAAGCTGGCCCCCTTGACAGCTGCAGTACTCGGGAGAGCAAGTCCTGCACCTTATCTGGGCAGCATAGTAAAGATGGCCCTGGTGGAGGGGGCACAGGTGAGTCAGCCCCAACAGTGCAAAAGAGTTGTCCCAGCCACCCCTCTGCTGTGAGGTAACCTGGGTGGGGGGACGGGATGTTCTCTGTCTCATTGCCCCCTCGTCCCCAGAGGTAGTCGGGGAGAAGTCATGAGAGCCAGAGAGCTGGCCCTGTACATCAACAGCTGCAGGACTCAGGAGAGTGGGGCCTGTGCCTCACCTGGGCGGCACGGTAGTACTGGGCCAATACTGAGGGGAAGCAGGTGAGCCAGCAGCCTCAAAGGCAGAGAGAGAGAGCTGGCCCATGGTTCATCTGTTGTGAGGTGGTATGGGTGTGGGGTGATGCCCTTGTTGAGATGCATGAGGACCAGTCTTGCTGTTCCAAAGCTGCAGGCTCTCCATGACACAGGGCAACAACAGAATAACCAGGAGGAGTCCTGGTGAGGATCCAGTATTGATGGCTCACAGAAGCCAGAGACTCTTGAACTAGACCAATGACTCATTGCGATGAACGTTTGCTAGTGAAGATACGTGGACAGAGGGATACGCTGTGAGACACACTTTGACATACTACAGCTTGTATGGGGAGATGTTCTCTATGCTTTGTTTGTATGTGAGTTTTGTTTGGAGGGTTACAAGGGTAAAGGGCAGATAGGCGGGGATGGGGAGATGAGCAGGACTGGGATCCATGAAAAGTTTTAAAAAAATTTTAAAAATTTGTGAATAAATTTTTTTAAAAAAATTAAGAATAAAATATATTAAGTTATTCTAGACTTTTCTTAATAAGCTTAGAATCAGATGAGCAACAATAAAAATTTTTTTAGGCTGAACATAGTATGCACTGTAAACCCAGCACTCTGGATGCTACCCAGGGGATCTTCAGCCTGCACTACCCAGTGAGAATCTGTCCTAAAATATCAAATCAGGACTAGAGAGATAGGTCAGCAGTTACGAGAGCTTATTGCTCAGAGTTCATTTCTCAGGGCCCATGTCAGGCAGCTTACAACTGACTGTTACTCCAGCTTCAAAGGATCCAAGACCCTCTTCTGATCTCTGCAGGGATTTCCCAAATGTGTGTAGGTGCATACATACAAAAAGAATAATAAAAAAACAAAAAACAAAAACAAAGCAAACCAAGAAAAAGTCTAAGACAGTAGCTCATCTCACAGTGCTCCTGTAAACTGGGATGAGAGACAAAAGAATCCCTAGTGATTTGTGGGCCATTTAGCCTGATGTGTACAGCAACAAACAACAAAGACCTTTCCCAAACAAGTTAAAAACAAGGACTGATGCCTGATGCTGTTCTGCACCAGGGTACAAGAACGCCCACAGTCACACTAATAAACATACATACCACATAAAATATAATAAATGCTTAAATTATTAAAAAAAAATTTTCAGGGGCCAGGTGGTGGTAATGCATGCCTTCAATCTCAGCACTCAGGAGGCAGAGGCAGGCAGATCTCTAAGTCCAAGGTCAGTCTGATCTACAGAGTGAGTTCCAGGACAGTCAGAGCTACATAGAGAAACCCTGTCTCAAGAAAAATCAAAAGAACAACAAAAAAGATTTAGGACTCATTGAAGACTATAGACTCTCTAAAATAAAATATACAAACAAACAACAAAAAACCCAACACGAGTAACTATACAGCTAAAGAAATACAACTTAATGCAGATAGGAAGGAGATAAAAGCCCCTAACAGAATTAGTAACTAAATTAAAAGTAAATACACTACAAAAATGTTCGCTCACATAGAAAATGTAACACGTATGTAAAACTTCCTATTAAACCCTGTGCTAAATAAATACTTTATATATGTAACATGCCTAATTTGCATATCAATTCTGAGTCAGTTACTATTATCATCCTCCTTTTACAGATAATAAAGGCTTGGACTGAGGGGCCAGGAAGATGCTGAGTAGTTAAAACACACACACTAAGCATGAGAACCAGAGTAGAGACACCAGAACCCCAGTAAATGCCAAGTGGGAGTGAGCTCATGTGTAACCCCAGCTTCAGAAGGCAGAGATAGAGGATCCCAAGAGCAAGCTGGCTCACAAGATTAACTACATTGGCTAGCTCTGGGTTTGACTGAGATAAGATCTGCCTTGGTGAATTAGGTAGAAATGATAATGATTACTGCCATCAACCTTGGACCTGTGTATTCATGTGTGCACATGAGTATGGACACTCAGGTTCTCAGGCCTGGCAGCAAACACCTTTATCTATTGAGCCATCCTGAAGGCCCAGCACACATTATGTTTGCTCATTCTGTTTTTCTCTGTGTAGTCCTGACTGTCCTGGAACTAACTTTGTAGACCAGGCTGGCCTTCGACTCAGAGATTGGCCTGCCCCTGCCTCTGTCTCGATGGTGCTGAAATTAAAGGTGTGTGCCATTACTGGCTGGCTACAGCATACGACTTCTTAAACTATGGGTTGATAGGTGATACAATGCAAAGTGGAGATTGTGAAAAATCTAATAATAGTAAAAGATACTTGAATATATAACAGCAATTATCAATTCAAAATCAAACATGTAACAAATGCAAGATGTTTCTGGCTCCCCTGTGCTGTATTTGCCTGACTTCACTGCAGCCCTGGTTCTGAACATGCAACATGAACTCTTTGTACTGTTCATGCCCTCAAGCTATGCAATACCAAACACACTGCCTCACACACCTTGGAGGTCATTGTAGGTCATGAACTAGACTGTTTTTACCGTGCATTCAAGGTTTTCTCCTCTTATGGAAACATATTCTTATGAAGAAAACAATTTTAATATTCTCCTATCCTTTTTTTTTAAGCCATCAAAATAGTCTGTGTTTGAAGCGGTGCATGCCTGTAATCTGCAGCACTTGAGAAGTGGAGAGAAGGAGACCAGGAGTTTGCTTTATAGTGAGGTCCAGGCCAACCTGGGATACATGAGACCCTGTCTCAAAAAGATAAACGACAACAACAAAAACCTGCAAGGAAGTAGACATGTCAGCACACACCTTTAATTCCAGCACCTGGTGGAGGCAAAGGGATCTCTACATAGCAAGTTCTAGGCTAGCCAGGGCTACAGTGAGATCTCAAAAAAGAAAAAAACAAGATAGAAACAAAACAAACAACAAGGTTAGGGATGTACGCAGTTGGCAGCGTGTACTAACAAACAGCTCTTCTATGTTGGATCTGCAGTACCACACAAAACTGAGCAAGGTAACAACACACACCTCTAGTTGTAGCATCAAGACCAGAAATACTGCTGTTTGACAAGCTAATGAGACGGCTCAGCAGGTTAAATGACTTGCCACAGGCCTGACAACCTGAATCAATTCTTGGATCTGGATCCTATGATATAAAGAGAGAAAGAACTCCTGAAAGTGTTCTTGTTCTCTCTCTCTCTCTCTCTGTCTCTCTCTCTCTCTCTCACACACACACGCACACACACACACACACACACACAGAGAGAGAGAGAGACGGAGAGAGAGACGGGGAGAGAGAGAGAGAGAGAGAGAGAGAGAGAGAGAGAGAGAGAGAAATATTAAATGGCCCTAAACACACTTCTGCCATTTTGTACTAAGTATTTATGGGGAGCAGTGCTCTCAGTATGGATAGTGATAACAGCAAAATTCCAACTCTGAAAACTGTTGAAGATGGTTTGTATCCTGCAGTATCAAACAATCACCCAAGACTTCTTTTGGTTTCTGTGACAAGGTTTCACGTAGCCAAGGATTATCCTCAAGCCTCTATCTTCCAAGTGCTGAGAATACAAGCATAGATCACCATCCCTGGCAATATTTAATGATGTAAAAATAAGCACCTCATTAATATACAAAGAGATGGCTCAGTGGGTTACGAGCACTGACTGCTCTTCCAGAGGTCCTGAGTTCAATTCCAGCAACCACATGGTGGCTGACAACCATCTGTAATGGGGTCTGATGCCCTCTTCTGGTGTGTCCGAAGACAGCTACAGTGTACTCACATACATAAAATGAATAAGTAAATCTTTAAAAAAAAAATACAAATTAGCTGTTGTCTTTAATAAATGATAAAAATTATACACATACCAGAGACCTGCATTCTCTTGTTTTGAGTCAGGTCTTCTATGTAGCCCTGGCTGGAACTCAGTCTGAAGATCAGACTAGCACTGAGCTCCAGGCAAGGATGCTGGGGACACTTTTGTGCAGTATATATTCGATTGCAGTCCACAGTTGGTACTGTCATTATTATGAAGCATTTCCTGACTCAGAATTTTGTAAAACATTGTTCTCCATCATCTTCTAATTGGTCAGTTAAGAGCTTATCAGTCTATAGCTGGGCAGGAGAGGGTAAGGTGGGACTTCAAAGCCCAGGGATTGAGAGAGAGAAGGTCTCAGGTAGGACAGAGGAGGTCACCATAAGGATGTGTATAAAGAAAGAAGTGCCAGAGTGAGTCTAAGATGACAGGTAACATCACATGGCTGGGAAGTATGCCAGGCCAACACAGTCAGGTTAGAATAGCTCAAACCTGGCCAGTTACAGTGCTGAGCCTTTTAATAAATATAAAATACAAGTGCTTATATATAAATAAATATGATATAAAATAAATATAAAAATCTCTGTCAATACTTGGGACCAAGGGTGGGTGTAGAAAAGCTCCCAGTACTTTTACATTTGGCACCCAATGTGGTGCTCAAACCACAACTCTGATATTAAGAGTCTCATGCTCTACCAACTGAGCTAGCCAGTACTTTTACAGATTCTCCTGCCTCAGTTTCCCAAGTACTAGGATTACAAGCATGGGCTACCAAACCAAGTTTCAAATAACTGTTTCAAAGTAAGTTTCTTCATCACTTGTCAGCAAATGTTTGATAGACTTACACACTCAAGATCTCTTAAAAATTTTCCAGGCCAAAAAAAAAAAGTGATCAAGAGTGGCAGTCTAAGGGTCAGAGAGACAGGCCGCTCAGTGGTTAGAGCACTGGCTGCTCTTCCAGAGTGCCCAGATCCAATTCCCAGCACCCACATAAAAACTCACAACGGTCTATAACTCCAGTTCCAGGCCATCTGACAACCTCACACAGACATGCATGCAGGCAAACTACTAATGAACATTAAAAAGAGAGAGGGGGGAGGGAGAGGGGGAAGGAGAGGGAGGGGGGGCAGTTTAAGAAACCCTGTTCTGATACTATATTCATCAACCCAATTTTACCGAGTACCTACTATTTGTCTGACTATTTGCACCATCAGAAACGTATCATGTTAAAGAAAAACTACTGGTCATATGTGAGCCTGGAGTCTCAACACTGTAGAGGTTAAGGCAAAATGAACATGAATTCAAGACAGCCTGGGCCTGATATGGAGTTGCACATCTTTAATCCCAGCAAGAGAGATGAAAGCAGGAGGATGTCTGTGAGTTCAACACCACCCTGGTCCACACAGTGAGTTCCAGGCCAGCCAAGACCACACAATGAGACCTTGTCTCAAAATCCAAAACAACAACAGCAGAAGCCCAGCCTGGGCTATACAGTCAATCCTAGGCCAGCCTAGACCTAAAAAACAGAAAGAAAAGGGAGGGAGGGCAGAGGACATAACTAAGTAGTGGAAGGCCTGCCTCGCTTGGGCTAAGGGCTTATTTAATGCCCATTATTTCAACAACAACAACAAAACAGACACCGTCGGACCTTCCTGAGTCACTGAAGTCAAATGTTCTAACACTCTGCTAGACAATCTAAAGTTCTCATCCATCCCAAGCCTCAGACCAGGTTCCTCAACTTGCCCACCACTGACCTTCAATTAAACTGCTTCAGCTAATTGCGGGTGGGGTTGGGGGCTGTCTTACAGTACCATCGCTAGCTTCTTCCTGCTAGATGCAGTAGCAAAGCCCTGAGAGAGATCTAGGCCGTCCCCAGGCGTCCTCTGCCCCTCAACTACCCCTCAGCTCAGACGCCACCTCCCCGGGGATGGCTCGCTGACCCCACCACACCGGCGCCTTCAGTTCCCGGCCCTTTGTGAAAGGTCTCCACTGCCGAATGACAACTTGCCTAACGTCTATTCTTGCCGGGCTCTTCCCGCGGACCGTGGGCTCTTTAGGAGGGCAGGGACATCTGGCACACAAGTATGGAAACTGCCGTGGAGTTAATGACAAGGGGAACGCGAGGTGCAGGGGGGAAGGGACGGAGACGCGAGGGGGCGTGAGGATCATTAGCCAGGAAACTCAGCCGGTGAGAGAAGAGGTTGGGGTGGAATTACGGCTCGGTCCATCTGCGCATGCGCTTCGCTCTCCACGGGGTTCCCCCCCCAACCCGACCCCGAGAAGCTAGGTCCCGACTTTCCAAGGTTTTCCCGGGGTTACGGAATGAGGGACAGGGACCGCCGCTTCGGCGGGGGCCCCCAAAAAGAACTTACACGGGCCTGAGAGCGAGCGGCGACCTCCCTCACTCTGGGATACTGACGGCGGCCACCACGTCCGCACGAGCCGCGAATCCGCTCCTCAGGTCGCCTAACGGCCGTTCCACGCCCGTCAAGCCGCACGCCCTGGAGCGCGCGCCGCCGGGCTCCGCCTCTCTCTGCTTGCCCCTGGCCAATAGAAAGTCAAAGCTAGTGGTTACTCCGCCTCCTTTTGCCTACAATTGACCAATGGAGAACTCAGGCCGCTCTCGTGTCCCGCCCCTTCACTGTGTCCTGGGTTGTGGGCGGGTGGATCACTGCGCAGGAGGTGCTGGACCGGTGCGTCGCTCTGCGCATGACACAGCGGCTACTTAGCTCGGTCTCCTCGCATCATACCGGATTCCGCCACTCGGTGGCGCTGTGTCCGCGAGGCTTAGGTGGCCTGCCGGGTTGTGGCCAGGCTTTAGGGAATCCCGCCCAACCTACTTCGGCCCCGCTCCCTCCGGTACCAGGAAGTCAGACTGCGCCTGAGACCTGCCAGGGTCACTGCCTACTCAGGGGTCACTATTAGAATTAAGAGTTGATGAGGCGCTGGAGAGCTGGCTCAGCGGTTAAATGCTATCAGAGCTATCGCTGCTGCTCTTTCAAGGGTTGCATGGTCGGGTTCCAGCATCTGTGTCTGGCCGCTCACCCCTCAAAACCATCATCTCTAGATATGATAAATACAATTAAATGATAAAAGTACAGTTTAAAGAACTGAAGAACAACAAGTTGGTACCCTCAGAGGCCATAAGGCACTGGATCCCTTGGAGCTTTTGTGAGCACCTATTATGGGTGCTGAGATCTGACCAGTTCTCATGACAGAACAGCAATTGCTCTCAACTTCCCCAAGTTTATTTTTTGAGACTGAGTTTCATCGAGTCCCGGTTAGCCTGGAACTTGCTTTACAGCCAAGGTCAACTTTGAACTAATCCTTCTGCATCCACTTCTGCGTCTACTTGCCAGGTGCTGAGCTTACAGGTGTGACCAGATATGCCTGGCTCCATTTCCCTCTGTAATTTGAAAGTAACTCCGTCATGTGATAATTTTCATGTGAAAATGAGTCCTCATATTTCAGTAGTCTTTGGGTTCCCATTTCAAAATCAGTCATACATTTTTTTAAAAGATTTATTTATTTTTGCATGAGTGCTCTATCTGCATGTACACCTGCATGGCAGAAGAGGGCACTGGATCCCATTATAGATGGTTGTCAGTCACCATGTGGTTGCTGGGGATTGAACTCAGGACCTCTGGAAGAGCTGAAAAGTGCTCTTAACTGCTAAGCCATCTCGACATTCCACCCCATCCCCATAATTTTTAAGTATGCATAAATCTTCAGTTACTTTTATTGTCTACTCAGAATTTTGTGTAAACCAAGTTACCCTTAAATTTACTTTGTAATTCAAGGAAAACTTGAACCCCTCCCTGATCTTCCTGTCCCTACCTTCCAAATGCTAAGGTTAATTTATTATTCTTTATTTATTTTTGGTAGACCTGGCTGTTCTGGAACTCACTCTATAGAGCAGGTAGGCCTTGAACTCACAGAGATCTGCTTGTCTCTACCTCCTGAGTGCTGGGATTAAAGACCTGTGCCACCACCACGTAGCTTGCTTTATTATTTTAAAAAGATGTGCTGCGTATTTAATGAAATATATCAATGAAAGCATACCGACCAGCATGATTAAAAGTAAAAAAGACTCGATTTGGGGCTGGAGAGATGGCTCAGTGGTTAAGAGCACTTGCTGCTCTTGCAGAGGACTGGAGTTTGATTCCAAGCACCTACTTAGTAGCTCTCAACTGTGTTCAACTGTTCAGCAGCTCCAGTTCCAGGGGACACAACACTCTCTTTTGGCCCCCGTGGGCACCAAGGGCACAAGTAGTAGGTTTACATACATACAGGTAAAACACAAATACCCAGCTAAGCATGGTGTCACATACCTTTAATCCCAGCACTCTTGAGTCAGAGGCAAGTGGATTTCTGTGTGTTTTGAGGAGAGCTTCATCTATATAACAAATTCTAGCACAGCCAAGGCTCCATTAGGAGACCCTGTCTAAAAACAAACAAAGAACATTCATATATATCACTTTTATTAAATGTTAAGAGTTGGTTAAATATAACTTTCCATTTAACCAAATAGGATGGGAAGAGTAGAATGCAGGGGTGCGTGCTTGCAGTCTCATCACTCAAAGTGGAGACAGCAGCATAGCAGGTTCAAGCACAGCCTGATCCATACAATGAAACCCTGTTTCAGAAAGACCCAAAAGGAATGTCAAGGTGGCTCAGTGGGTAAAGCATTTGCTGTGCAGACCGACAGCAGATTGGATCCCAGGGACCCACACAACAGCAGGAGATAATTGACTCCACGGATTTATCCTCTAACCTCTATACACTGTCTGTCTTAGTTTCATTGCTGTGAAGAGACACCATGTCCAAGGCAACTCTTAGAGAGGAAAACATCTAATTGGGGCTGGCTTACAGTTTCTGAAGTTCCAGTCCATTATCGTCATGGTGGGAAGCATGGCAGCATCCAGGCAGACATGGTGCTGGAGAAGGAGATGAGAGTTCCACATCTTGATCTGCAGGTTGCAGGTGACTGTGTGTCACATTGGTATACCTTGAGCATAGGAGAGACTTCAAAACCTGCCCTCAGTGACACACTTCCTCCAACAAGGCCACACCTACTCCAAGGCCACACCTCCCAATAGTGCCACTTCCTATGGGCCAAACATTTAAACACCTGAATCTATGGGGGCCATTCTTATTCAAACCATCACAGCGTCCTATGACAAACATGACCATGAACATGTATTAGGCACACATGTGCTTATTCTCAAATAAAAAAAAGACTGCTGAATTTAACTTAGATGTACATACAGATAAACACACACACACACACACACACACACACACACACATATATATATATCATATATATATATATAAAATAAAAAATAATTATTAAAAAGTTAATGTACCACAAGCATGCAGTGCCAGAGAGGCCAGAAGAGGGCATTGGATCTCCTGGAGCTGGAGTTACAGACAATTGTGAGCTGCCATATGGGTGCTAGGAATCAAACCTGGGTCTTCTGCAAGAGCAACAAGTGCTCTTAATTGCTAAAATATCTCTCCAGCCACCCACCCATCTCTTTTTGTATATATTTTTGAGACAAGGTCTCAGAACTCACTGTGTGAACCAGCCTGGTCCTACGTCGTAGTGCTCTGCATATCTGTGCATCCCAAGGGCTGGGACTAAAGATGTGCACCCTCATACCCAGGTCCATACACTGAATTTTTATTCTGCTTTTTACTGTTCTATAGCTACTTCCTCCAATGGAAACACTCTATCCTGGAGGGAAGAGAAACAATCCTAAGAAAGCTACGAAAAATCTCAAGGTTTCAGGGTGCAGCAGAAACTTCCAACACTCACAGGGTCCGCCCAAGTTTGTATGAGCAACAGTCACTGGGGAAGAGGTTTTGGTGCAGCTGAGTTTTGGGCAGGTAGCTCCAGGGATGTAGTCTTGGTGGCTTCACCTATGCTAAGGAGGGCCTCTTGCTGAGTCAGCTAAACCCCTGGAAGTAAACCTTCACCTATGCTCCTATGGGTAACCCAAATAAATTTGTTGGCTCCCCAAGCTAAACTTAGTGACATCTTTTTTCTTCTTTCTTTCTTTCTTTCTTCTTTCTTTCTTTCTTTCTTTCTTCTTCTTTCTTTCTTTCTTTTTTGTTTGTTTGTTTTTTGAGACAGGGTTTCTCTGTGTCATCCTGGCTGTCCTGGAACTCACTCTGGAGACCAGGCTGGCCTCGAACTCAGAAATCCGCCTGCCTCTGCCTCCCGAGTGTTGGGATTAAAGGTCGTGCACCACCACTGCCCGGCTCTTTTTCCTTTTTTTATCAGTCGTCAGTATTCCTTGAGTTTGCTGTTTGTTTTGGACAAGGTTATGTGAAGCTCAGGCTGGCAAACTCACAATGACTTTCAACTCCTGATCTTCCTGACTCCAGTTCTCAGTGACTTCAGGCATGCACCACTGTATCTAGCTTCTGTTCTCTGATTGTTTTCTTGGCGTATGTATGTTTGGGGGTTGTTTGAGCTTATTTACTGTGTTTTTGAGAATCAAACTCAAGGAATTGTATATGCTATGCAAATGCTCTACTGCTGAGCCACACCTTTTGTGGTATTTTGCTTATATGTTTGTTTATTTGTTTGAGACAGGGTCTTGATATATAACCAGCTGGCCTCAGACCCAGAATAATCTTCCAGCCTCGGTCTCCTGGTCACTGGGATTACAGGTGCACATCAGCCTGTGTGGCTTGCCTGCTAACATCTAACACCTGTCCCATTTCTTAGTCCTCAGTCTTCTTCCAGCGCTCATTCACCCTGTCCTTAAGTTTGTCTAAGATTGCCTTGTGAACTGTTGAATCCCAGGGTATAACATGGTCCAGGGATGTAATCGATTCTGGTTTGGGATGAATAAATGATTGCAGCACAAACACTGTTACTGTATCCATCCTCGACCCTCGACTAGGAAAGGGGCCTGATGAAGCCTGGAACAACCAAGGGAACGGACGAAAAGGCTTGGGCAATATTATATACATGCATTTAACAATCATTCTGGAACTGAAGAGTTTTGGTCATTTTGCAGGAAAGAAAGAAAGGAAGGAAGGAAGGAAGGAAGGAAGGAAGGAAGGAAGGAAGGAAGGGAAAGAAGAGAGAGAGAGAGGGTGTCAGCTGATCAAGCCCCAAGAGCTTCCTGGGAATGAGTCCCATATAGAAGCAGACAACATCTGGGCAAACACTTTCATTTTACATATGTGGAGATGAAGCTCCATAGAGAATAAAGTGATTCACACACACACACCACACACACACACACCACACACGCACACTCCCTGTACCATCTCCAATCCTTCAGCCCATTGACCTGGAACACTGAATCGTTCTGTTCACATTATACTGATAGGAATCAGAAAATGTAGAATTCCTTGTGTTTATTGACAACAAATCCTCTACTCTTCCCCCATCATATTGAGCACTGTACTCACACACCCTCCCCCAAGAGTCCCAGTTAAAGAAGGTATGAAGAGCAAACAGGCCATTGTGTAGCCTCCACCTTCTCCACAGTATTGAGCTACACACTGGTCCATGTCCAGCTTCTCTGGTACCTAACAGAGGCCACACTACTTGCCTTGACTCAACCCTTCCCCCATTCCACCTTTGTCTCTGCAAATAAACTAGACACTAAACTCTAGGATTGGAGTCAGGAGAGTGGGTCAGATTTCATTCCAGCGTCCAGCCGATCATGATCAGGAGAAAGATGGATATCCAGGCTCCTGGAGGAAAGAAAGACATGGTTGTAAAATAGTATTAAAAGGGCTGGAGAGATGGCTCAGCAGTGAAGAGCACTGACTGCTCTTGGTTCCCAGCACCCACATGGGACAGGTCACAATAATCTGTAACTTTGGTTCCAGGGCAATCTGACACCTCTGCTGTCCCTGGGTGCCAGCACTCATGTGCACAGGGTGCACACACATATATGCATAATTTAAAATAAAATAAATATTTAAAAAATGGGATTCGAGGAGGTTTCAGAGTCTGGGAGAGTTTTAATTTTTTATTACATTTATTTATTTATTTATTTAGCGCATGCAAGTCATGGTGTACATGTGGAGGTCAGAGGACATCTTTTCCTGGTTCTCTCCTGCCACACGTGGTTCCCAGGGATAGAACATAGGCAAGCTTAGCAGCAAGCACCTCTCCACTAAGCAACCTCCGTTTGGAGTGCTAGTGTGTACACTGTTTTGTCTTGCTCTGTTTCCTTTCTTCTTTTCTTTTGCATTAAGACACATAGTCCGGCCTGGCCTCCAATTTACTCTGTAGCCAAGGCTAGCTTTGAACACTTCCTTCTCCAGCCTGTACCTCCTAAGTGCTGGAATCACAGGGTAAACCTCTATACCTGGCTTTTATGTCAAGTAGGGTCTCACTATCTTGCACAGGCTGGTACTAAACTTCTAGGTTCCAGCATGCTCCACTGTCCCCTGTGCATTTTAAACCGTCAACCCCTTACTCTGAGTCATTTCTGGGTAGTATCAGATTTTGAGGCAGGATAAGGCAACCGCTTCATTATTAACTCTGCCATGTACTGTTCCAGCTGAGACTCGGGGTTTAACAACGCGGTCACATAGCTCAGAGGAGAAACAAAATCCAAGATCAGCACCAGCCTAGACCCTGTGTGAGCTCCTAGAGAACCCAGGTAACAGGAGACCTATCTTCCCTAAAGCAATCCCTTTATACCAACCTGCTGAGTTCCTGCTGCCGGAGGCTCTGGACTCTGCAACTACACAGAAACAGAGATTGAGTTCAAAGTGCCGCTCACATAGGACACTCACCCACCATTCCATCAGGGTGGCACAAAAGGAAAAAGGGGCTGTTTGGTTTTCTTTGTTTGTTTTGTTTTGTTTTGAAAGCTGGGACTCAGAAGGGTCCATCAGAGAATATACTTCTGGATTGATTTACTAAAGGCGTGGGATTTCCAATGAGGGCTAAAGTACTCTAATAAAACAGAAAGACAAAAGATTGTTCCAGGACAAGAAAAAGGATCAAATTGAGGTTGGCATGAGAGACAACTTGAGAAGTCTGAGTTGATGTGACAGGAAAGGAGACAGAGAGTCTAGGGGAACTAGAGAGATGGCTCAGTGGTTAAGAGTACTGAATTCTCTTTCAGAGGACCCACGTTCACTTCCCAGCACCCACACAGTGGCTCACAACCATCTGTGACTCCAATTCCAGTGGGTCAGATGCCCTTTTCTGGTCTATCCATGTACCACTTATTCGGAGAGGTCCAAACACGATCCACTTGCCACCGCTAGGCTCCATGTGGGTCCCAGCTCGAGCATCCGAGGGTGAATTTCTCCTCAGGGGATTCTTCTCACTACAAGACTGAGGGTGACAAGACAGCTTTGGAGACTTTGCCCCAGGACCTCAAAGACTCATGCTCACGGCCCAAATAAGTTCACTCATCCTCATCTACAAGACGTAGGTCGTCAAATGCCGTCCTTTAACCTTCCTACAAGCCTGGTCCCTAGAAAGTGAGGCCTGCACACAATCCCACAACCGCCCTTGGTTCAGTCCCAGCTGCATTGCTGGCCTTCAGGAACCCTACTTACCGGTTGGCATGGGTGTCCCACTCGCTTGTCACAGAGGGTCACTTGGGCGTGTAAGTAGAGCGTGTCACTATTCAAGAATCGTGAGAGAGTGAAGGCCAGTATCACATATATGGAGGCCCCGTTGCTCAAGTCCTGAAGCATTCGTCCCCGGACTGGGCAGCTGCAGGGAGAAAGCCGTGCATTCATCTTTGGGATCCAGGCTTGGGGCCCAAGGTGTGGACACACAAAGTTTGATTTCTTCCACTTTACCTTGTCCTGTGTAATAATGGGTGTTGGATCTCTGACTGAGAACTAACTTTACATGGATTATTTTATTTCATTCCCCACACTCAGTATTCTGAGGAAGACCATACTTCTGACCTCTCCTCATTTAAAAAAAAATATTATTTATTTAATATATAAGAGTACACTGTCGCTGTCTTCAGACACACCAGAAGAGTGCATCAGACCTCATTACAGATGACTGTGAGCTACCACGTGGTGCTGGGAATTGAACTCAGGACCTCTAGAAAGAGCAGTCGGTGCTCTTAACCACTGAGCCATCTCTCCAGCCCTGATCCTTATTTATTTATTTATTTATTTATTTATTTATATTATATTGGATATTTTCTTTATTTACATTTTAATTGTTCCTGCTCCCCATTTTTAAAGGTTTATTTATTTTATTTTCTGTCTGTCAGTGTTTGCCTGTAGTGTGTCTGTGCACCACAGGAGTACAGTACCCATGGAGGTCAGAAGAGGGTGTCCCATCACCTGGAACATGTGGGTGCTGAGGACCCAAGCCAAGTCCTGTGTGGGAGCAGCAAGTGCTTTTAACTGTCAGGCCGTCTCTCCAGCCCCCTGCCCTTTCTTTTTAAACAGGGAGGAAACTGAGGTATGGACATGTTAGGTAGGTCTTCAAGGTTGGACCAGAGTGCTGTTCCTACCTAGGTAGGAACTCCAGAACCTTGGGAATACAGGAAAAGCTAATTGCATACTCGGACAAATTCAGTAGTGTGCTTTGGGACCAGGCTGACCGTAAGCAGTCCTTCAGACTCTGAGCCTGAGCCTTCTGCTCCCTCATCTGCACTGTGGAGGAAATAACACTTCATGGGGTTGTTTTGTGATCTGCAAATGGATGAGTAATCCACTAAGCTTCTATTAAGACTATTGTCAACATAGATAAAACATGATAGAAAAGGTAGGAGATATTCATTCTCTTGCTAATTTTGACTCACAATCTCATGTAACCCAGGCTGGCCTGGAATACACCATGCAGCTGAGCCACCATATAGTTGCTGGGAATTGAACTCAGGACCTCTGGAAGAGCAGTCAGTGCTCTCAATCTCTGAGTCATTTTTCCAGCCCCCAATAATTATTGTTTTTAAAACAGGGTCTTGCTGCCTTACTTGGCTAGCCTGGTACTCTAGGTAATCCCCTGCCTCAGCCCCTCCCAAGTGCTTGGATTTGGGACCTAGGCCATCACACCTGGCTAAGAGACCCAGCTCTTGTCTTAGTGTGCTCAACGCTTAGCAAAGCAAGTCACCTACCAACACCTGAGCTGAGCCTTGGTTTCTCCTTGGGTAAGGTGGGACTTGAAGTATGACTACATCACAGTGTGTAAGATTTCAGTGAACTGATATAAGTGACTCACACTATGCCTGGCATGAGACAAACACTATGTCATCATTAGCTGTCTACTATTGTGTGTAATGTACTTCATATATAACAGCGTGTGACACTCTGAGATGTTAGCATTATTTGTTATCTCATCACTCTAGGCCCTCAGTAACTGGGGAAGGGGAGAAGACTGGAAGAAATGAATGTCATCTATTGGCTGTGAGATCTTTTGCCCTGAGCCTCAGTTTACTCATCTGTAAAATGAGGCTGGATATATTCACCCAGCAAACATTCATCAGTCCTTTACTTCCGCTCCATGTTTGTTTGCCAGAGTGTAGAGGAATCTTAAAGAACTAGAAAGGGGGAGCTTATTTCAACAGCAAGCCCCAGGACAGCAATTATGTCAGGCGAATAAAAGTTACTTTTACCCCTGGAATACAGAAAAGCAGGCTAGGGTCCAAAAGTACCCGAGTAAACCACAGCCCAAGCCCCGGACTGATGGACTCTTACCTCTCCTTCACAAAATGATAAGTGGCCTTAGCCTCTGTGGTGGAGACGTTGGCACTTGCAAAGATCTCATTAGCCACCAGGGCAAACCGGTCAGGATCACTGTCAGCGGACTTGAGGACCACGTAGAGAGGCATGCCGACAGGAGCTGTACTGTTCTTAAGTGGAGTGGAGAGTTTAGAGTCTGTGAAGATGCTCAGGGTGACAACTGTCTCCCCGGTATTTGGAACATGGATGGAGCTGTATCCAGAGAGGAACAAGAGTAAGCCCCTCAACCATGAAACCTCAAAGAGAAGAAGGACTTGTATTCCACCTTCTAACTTACACTCAAGGTCACTGAGTGCTGGCAGCCAAAAATAAGGAGTGGGACAGTAGAAGGTAATGTATGTTTCTATATAGCAGAAGGACTTGAGATCAAGCCCATAACCCATGTTAAAAAGCCCAGATATTCCAAGCAGCAGTGGCACTGCCTTTGATCCCTGTGCTCACAAGGTAGAGGCAAGCAATCTCTCTGAGTTTAAGGTCAGCCTGATCTACAAAGAAAGTTCCAGGACAGCCAGAGCTGTTACACAGAGAAACCCTGTCTCAAAAAACAAACAAACAAAATTCCAAAATTGAATTTAAAAATAAACAAATGATATGTAGCACACTCTTTTAATCCCAACACACATTTAGGACAGAGGCAGGCAGAACTCTTGTCAGTTCAAGGGCAGCCTGGTCTACATAGTGAGTTTCAGAACAGTCAAGGCTATTAAAGACACCCTGTCTCAAAAAAAAAAAAAAAAAAAAAAGATAAACTAATAAGTAAGCAAGTAAATAAGTTGGAGAATGATTAAGGAATACCAGAGATTGTCCTCGGGCCTACATATACATACCCATGCACAGGAACACACATGTACATGGACTAGCACATACTGCACAAACATGTACTAAGAAAGAGAAACAAAGACGGGTCAGCAAGATAGCTCAGAGGGTAAAGACTCCTGCTGCCATGTCTGACCTGAAGAAATAAAGAACAGACTCGTGCATGTCTCAGACAGACAGACAGACAGACACACACACACACACACACACACTCTCTCTCTCTCTCTCTCTCTCTCTCTCTCTCTCTCTCTCACTCAGGATAAATAAATATAAAAGAAATAGAGATTTCCAAGAGAAGGGTAAACCTTTTAACCTTCCTATGGACCACCTAAAAAGATGAAGTGCTACATCATAGGTCCCCAGACCTTGGCAGCCATCTCCATGGTGATTTACATAGGCAAGCCATACTGCGTCTCTTCGCAGAAGCAGTCTCCCTCTGTGTAAGAGGTGCTTACATGTGGTAGATGAGCATGAGGGGCAATATCTTGAGGGAGTTGCATCTCTGGCCTGGATTAGAGATAGCAGTGAGAACTCAGGCTGGCCCAGGGCCTAGCTGCAGAGACAGTCAACTCACGGGATGGAGACCTCCTGGTAGGAGACAGGCTTGCTGATGTTCACGACCAGTGGATAGGCACAGCTAAAGTGGAGCACTCTGAAGCCAGTGTTGTTGGAGCCGGGGAGAGCCTGTTCAAGGTGCACATCCAAAGAGTGCAGGGCATGGCTGCTGTTGGTCTAGAAAAGACAGGTAGGTGAGCAGCCATTACCCACAAATCCCTAGGATAAACACCTTCACACATCTGCTCTAGCGACATGCTGTTTATTAAAATAAAATCAATCGCTGAACTCTGAGTCTGGTCCCGAGACTTGAACACAGCTCTCTGTTATCATCCCTATTTTAGGAATGAGTAAAGTAAAGACTCAGAAAGGTTAAGAGAAGTACAAAGCAAGCAGCAAAGCCTAAACCCAACGTCACTCTGGCTCTGGGGCCCATCACTTTCATCCCCGTGCCATGGTTCCTAAGTTTCTTTTCTTGAAATGGAGTCTCCTGTAGCTCAGGCTAGCCTTAGTGACTATGTAGCTAAGGATGCTCTTGAATCCCTGACCCACCTGACTCTACCTCTCAGTGCCAGGGTTACCAGTTTGTGCCACAGTGCCCAGTTTATATGGTGGTGGGGATTGAACCGAGAGTTGCCAAAGGATGTTCTTATCCCATGGTTCTTAAATGTCAGTGTTCATTTTTATCTTACCTTATTTTTGAGACAGGGCATCAGGTAGCCCAAACTAGTCTCCAACTATATAGCCAAAGATGGCCTTGAACCCTCTCCTGCCTCCACTTCCCAAGGGCTGGGCTGATTAGCACGCATCACCACATCTGGGTTGTTTGATTGCTGTTTTTGTGGTGGCAGAGGTTGTCTTGAGAGAGAACTTTTAGAAGTTTGTTTAACAATCATGTACATATGTGTATCTCTCTACGGGTTTGTGCAGGACAGTGCAGGTGTCTAGAGAGGACGGAAGAGGTTGTCAGATCTCTGGATCTGGATCGGAAGCAGCTGTGAGCTGCTGGTGCTGGGAGAACGTGGGCCCTCTGCAACTCTTAACTGCTGAGCCATCTCTCCAACCCAGGCAGAGCGTGTTGCTCTGTAGCTCAGGCTGTCCAGAGTTCTGCGATCCTCCGGTCTCAGCTTCCTGAATTCTGGGATTATAAGTCTCAATTTGCATTTTAGAATCTCTTGGGGAAAACTAGGACCACTGAGCTGTTAAGAATTCTAAGTCTTCTTTTTAAAAGGGGAGTGGGGGGCTGGAGAGATGACTCAGTGGTTAAGAGCACTGACTGCTCTTCCAGAGGTCCTGAGTTCAATTCCCAGCACCCACATGGTTATCTGTAATGGGATCTGATGCCCTTTTCTGGTGTGTCTGAAGACAGTGACAGTGTACTCACATAAATAAATCTTTTTTTTTTTTTTTTTTAAAAAAGAATTCTAAGTCTGAGTTGGTGTAACAATATATGTCTTAAATCCCATCATTTGGGAGGCAGAGGCCAGCCTGGTCTACATAGAGAGTTTCAGGACACCCAGGGCCACATAGAAAGACCCCTCTCAAAAAAAAAAAAAAAAAAAAAGAATTTTAAGTCTGAGCTAGGTGTGGTACATCTTTAATTCCAGTACTGGGAGGTGGAGGTAGATGGATCTTGGTGAATTTCAGGCTAGCCTGCTCTACATAGTGAGTTCTACACCAGCCAAGGCTAAGTAGTGAGATGGTGTCTCAAAAAATTTTTTAAAAAGAATTCTAGCTCCTAGGGTTGGGGAATGTATCTTAGTTGTAGAGTATTTGTCTAGCACACATCGAGTCTCCGGCACCGGAAAAAACAAAAACAAAAAGCGGAAGGAAAGAGGGGCGAATTGAATTCTGACTACGAGGCGGGGGCTTCGGGGGCACTGTTGTTTTTTGGGGGCACTCTATTATTTATGTGACTTATGTTTTGTTTATGAAAGTGATCTCTGAATGATGGTGCAAGCATGTAATCCCAGGACTCAGGAGGCTGATGCAGGAGGATTACCTCATGTACAAACTGCAATTTGAGAAAATCCCGTAAGTTCTCTGAGCCATTGATTACTTGTCTGTAGTGAAAACCTCTCAGGATTAGAACCATTAAAAATTATTTGATAGACCTGGCAGTTGGCCAAAAATCAATAAACCACTGCTTGTACTTAACTATTTTAAAGTGTTTTGTTTCATGGCTGACAGTTTGGGAACCAATCAATATCCCAATTCAGCAAACAAAGCACGTATAAAGGAATTCCCAGTCTGGAGACAGCGTGTTCTTTTTTCTTCATCTGGGATGGTCTGATGGCAAAGATTTGAGTCCACCAAAGTCAAGAGTTACTCAACCTCTCCTTTCCTAGGCCCACCTGACAACCTTCCCAGCCCCCTCCCATAGCTGTCCAAGCCCTGCCCACATCTTTCCCTTTCTTCTAAAATCCCCTTCAGCTTACAGAGATGTGGAGTCCACACGTTCCCTCCTTCTTCTCCAACTGAAAGACCTGGACCCGATGACCCTCTTCTGTCCTATTGATACTGAAACATTTCTTGAAGGTATCTTGCTTCAGGACCCAGCGTTGAGTCTTCAGGAAGCAGCTCCTGAGAGATACCTCAATGTCCTGTGGCCTGCAGCGCAGGGTTGCTATGTCTCTGGATAGTTCTGCAAGGGAACAAGAGCCAGAGGTGGGGTTTTTCCTGAGGATCCTGGAAGAATGCCTACCTGAGTTCAATTCTCAGAGCCCACATAAAGTGGAAAGAGCAATCTGACTTCACAAAGTTGTCCTCTGACCTCCATATGTACACCATGGCATGTGTGCCCCCTAACACACACACACACACCACACACACACACCCCATGCACCATGCAAACACACCAATAATTTTTTAAATTGTAAATATATCTGGGCACAGTAGTACATGTCTTTAATCCCAGCACTCAGGAGACAGAGGCAGACATATTTCTGTGAATTTGAGAACAGCCTGTTCTACAGAGCAAGTTCCAGGATAGCCAGGGCTACACAGAGAAACTTGTCTTAAAACACCAGGAAAAATTAAATATATTTAAATACAGATTCTCACACATGTGGATCTCAAGAATCATCTCTTGAGTTATGGGATTCTGACCCCTGGCCCTCACAGGTCCTTAAAATCTCTTTTCCGAGAGTTACCTCCAGGGCTTCAAAGCTAATGTAGGGGCTGGGAATGTAGCTTCGTTGGCCCATTTGCTTGCCTGCCATAATTTGATACCCAATGTCACGTAAATAGGGTATGATGGCAGACACCTGTAAGCCCCAAATTTAGGAGGCAGAGGCAGAGGGTCAGGAACATTAGATCATCTTCAGTGACCAGGCCAGTTCTGGACTAAGAGACTCTTAACTCATCAACAAAGCTTGAGAGATGAGGTTCCCATCTTGACCCAGGTAGACTGAGAGTTGGGCCAGTAGACAGAGGGACAGAGCAATCCGAGCTGGAGAGATAAGAGTTAAAAAAGGAGGTGGCTCCTGCTACACTCCAATTTCAGTTTTAGGTCCCCAGGGAAGCGGGGAGTGTGGCCAGGACCTCAGTGAAATAGGTACTTTAACTCAGTGAAATGTAACTGGCAAAGAGTGGTTTTAGGGAAGTTAATTTGCTTATTCTCCAATTCTTCTTCAATGCTAAGCAGGAAGCTAGACCCTAGGGTATGTGTGTGCGCGCATGTGCACAAAACCAGACATAGACATGCCACACATGCCTGTAATCCCCATCAGTATCTGGACAGCACCTCAGGTCCCAGGAGCTGGAGCAGGGTAGATAGTCTCATCTGCGCAGCCGCCTACCCTCTCGTGAGACATCACTTCTGGTGGACTCCTCATTCATTTCATGCTAATGCCTTACCAACCTTTGTACAGGATTCCTCTGGGCCTCCTCAGACTTCCGTGACCTTTCTAGCCCCGGTCATTTATCTGGTTTATTCACATGAGTTATTCATGTTACTCCATGTTATCCATACACATAAAATTAAAATAAAGGAGATACTTTAAAAAGAAAAAGAGGAGGAGGGGAGAAAAAGAAGAAGAAGAAGAAGAAACAGCAGCAGCAGCAGACAACAACTTCCTGGAAGGGATTATACGCACTTACTCAAGTGGGAATAGTAGCTGTCATTGCACGCACAACCTCCGGTACTTCCTGCATACTCATCCGAAGCACAGGTGCCAGCTCCCGGACCACTGCTCTGATTAGAGTTGGGGGATGCTTTACGGGTCCCAATCATAGTGGAGGATTTGGTTGTCTCTGAGGGGCTAGGAACAAGGGCTGTAGAGTGGTCAGACGATTGCGTTGTACCTGAGCCCACACTTGAGCCCATCTGTGCTGGCTGGGAAGGTGTCTGTGTGACTGTGCTGTGGTGTGTGGCGGGTGGCTTGCTTGTTGTTGTGGGGCTTGTCACTGGGGTTGGGGGTACAGATGTAGTGTCTCTTTCCTGAGTCTTAGATGTGGCTGTGCTGAGCACAATGGCCCTCAGCATGGTTGTGATTGGTGAAGAGGTAGCCTCATTGCCATGGACGTCATGGGTAAAGGTTTTTTGTGTCAATGACTTTGTCGGTGTTGATGAGGGTGGAGTTAGAGTTAACTTCTCAGGCACGGTGGGTGTCCAGTTCCAGATGACAGAATGGCATCCTCTGAAGTGCTTGATGCCATTGAAGGTGTCGTCGTCGTCATCGTCGTCGTAGTCGTCGTCGTCATTGAAGGTGGCATCGTTGAAGGTGTCGTCATGGTCATGTCTGCCTCCCTGAGCTTGGTGACACTGATGACCTCATGCCAGTGGTGATGGAACTTGCTGGTGACAGTGTTGTGAGTTCAGTCACGCTGACAGTAGAGCCCGTCTGTGCTGGCTGGGAAGGTACCTGTGTGACTGTGCTGTGGTGTGTGACGGGTGGCTTGCTTGTTGTTGTGGGGCTTGTCGCTGGGGTTGGGGGTACAGATGTAGTGTCTCTTTCCTGAGTCTCAGATGTGGCTGTGCTGAGCACAATGGCCCTCAGCATGGTTGTAGTTGGTGAAGAGGTAGCCTCAGTTGCCATGGTTGTCATGGGTAAAGGTTTATTTGTGTCAGTGACTTTGTCAGGTGATGAGAGTGGAGTGTGATTCGGTTGTGGGGTCTCAGCTGAAGTGGCCAAGGTAAATAAAATTGGACTTTTGGATGACCCTACCAGCTCCTTTGCTGTAGAGGTCACCGTGAGACCTAACAGTGACATACTATTAGTGACTGTCTTGACGGCCGTGTGCATTGTCGAGGCCGTTTGCTCAGTGGGCCCTGTTTCGCTTTGGGGTGATGTTGGAAGAGTAGCTGATGTCACCTGTCCCTGGACTTATTCGTGGATATCTTGTTCCCTGATGAACTGTTAAGTTCCTCTGTGGAGGGGTGGCCATTTGTTTGGTGAGTCACAACTGAACTTGTAGATGAGCAGGATAGATTCTCATTAAGCGGGGAGCCTTTTGCAGAAGGTGAGTCTGAGGCAAGCACCCAGACTAAAGCACTGCCTGTGAAAACAAGAACAGCAATGAAAATGAAGACACTGGCCTACTCCTCCATCCACGTCTCAGGTGCTCAGGCTCCCACGCTCCTGGCGAGGAGTTCTGATAAAAAATAATAACAGCAGCGAGACGGTGTAGCGAGTCACGCTCATTCCGTGCCAGCTCTGACCTGATGGGTTTCAGAGGCTCGCCGGAGAGCCTTCGACTGCAATTTCCTAACTGCATTCTAAACACTCACCTCATAGCCACACATACGTGTAGCTCTCGCCACTCAAAGATCTTGGAGTGCCCAGACCCAACTGATGGGTCTGAAACACATCCCTTCACCTAAAGGATGGGGTGTGGGCCTGGTGGGGGTGCTGGGAAGACTGTAAGAGCTAAAGGGCCAAGATGTTTACTTAGAAATAGTGTCTTCTTAAAAAAGGGGGGGGGAGAAGGTGGGTGATGCTTTGTATTAAATTCTCCTTTATTTATTTATTTATTTAGTGTATGAGTGTTCTCTCTGCAGGTACATCTGTACGCCAGAAGAGAGGGCATAGGATCCCCATTACAGATGGTTGTGAGCCACCATGTGGGTGCTGGGAATTGAACTCAGGACCTCTGGAAGAGCACCCAGTGTTCTTAACTGTAGAGCCATCTCTCCAGCTAAAATTCTCAACTAATTACTAAAACTATTAATTTTTCAAATGCTTCATGCCTGAGAAGAGAGAGCAGGAAATGCTCTGGCCAAATGTGTCTCATTCAAATCAACGTCTGCTCTAGGAGGTGTGAGAATCCAGAGAACAAAAAAAATGGAATCCTGTTGTGCTTTATGTTCGTAGTGCTGGGGTGGGGGAGGGCATCAAACTCCAGGCCTTGTAAACACCAGGCAAGTGTTCCTTTTTGTTGGTTGAGACAGGGTCTGGATAAGAAGACCCATGGTCTAACCTAAACTGGCCCAGGATCTGTGGCCATCCTCCAGCCTCTGCCTCTCAAATTCTGCAATTATAAGTACTTGGAACCATGCCCACTTTCTTCTGTTGTGGGTCTAGCATCTTGGACTAGCCTCTAATTTTCCACAGATAGCCAAGGATAGGCTTGAACTTTTTTTTTATGAGTTGATTTTTTTTTTTTTTTTTCGAGACAGGGTTTCTCTTTGTAGCCCTGGCTGTCCTGGAACTCACTCTGTAGACCAGGCTGGCCTCGAACTCAGAAATCCACCTGCCTCTGCCTCCCAAGTGCTGGGATTAAAGGCGTGCACCACCACCGCCCGGCCATGAGTTGATATTTTTAATAAATATAATTTAGTTACATTTGGTTAATATAAAATAGTAGATTAAATGTATTTTCTTTTTTTTTCTTCATTTTTTTTTTTATTGGAACTTTTATTTACATTTCAGGTGTTTTCCCCTTACCCCCTTTCCCCCCTCCCTCCCAGGAACTCCCTATCCCTTCCCCCAGGCTTGAACTTTTGGTCCTCCAGCCTCTAACTTCTTATTTTGGAGATTGTCAGTGTAAGCCAGTCACTCATCTCGCTTTGTTTTTATTTTTATTTATTTTTTTAAAGATTTATTTATTGTATGTATGTGAGAACAATGTAGTTCTCTTCAGACACACCAGAAGAGGGCACCAGATCTCATTACAGATGGTTGTGAGCTACCATGTGGTTGCTGGGAATTGAACTCAGGACCTCTGGAAGTGCTCTTAACCACTGAGCCATTTCTCCAGCCCCCTTGTTTTTATTTTTTAATTATTATTTTTTTAAAAAAATGAATTTTTGTGTGTGTGTGTAATCATGTGTGTGTGCATGCATGCATGCATGTGTGCATGTGTATGTGTATGAGTGTGTGGGTGTGTGTGTCCCTGAACATGTGTGCCATAATGGGCATTATGAGAGGTCAGAGGACAACTTGCAGGAGTTGATCCACCTGTCTCTGCCTCCTGAGTGCTGGGATTAAAGGTGTGTGCCCCAGGAACTGAAGCTACAGACAGTTGTAAGCCATCCTGTGGGTGCTAGGAACCAAATCCAGGTCTTCTGCAAGAGCAGTAAGTGCTCTTTTTTTGTTTTGTTTTCGAGACAAGGTTTCTCTGTGTAGCCCGGGCTGTCCTGGATCTCACTCTGTAGACCAGGCTGGCCTCAAACTCAGAAATCCACCTGCCTCTGCCTCCCAAGTGCTGGGATTAAAGGCGTGCGCCACCACCGCCGGGCAGCAGGAAGTGCTCTTTAATGATCTGTCTCTTCAGTCCCTTTTTGTTCCAGATTTATTTGTTTTGTTCCAGATTTATTTGTTTAATATGGATGAGTGTTTTGCCTGCATGTATGTATGTGCAACACATGTGTGCCTGGGGCCCACGGTCAGAAGACGGTGTCAGCTCTCCTGGGACTAGCTTTACAGGTGGATGTGAGTGCTGTGAACCAAAACAGGCATTTTGGAAGAGGAGCCCATGCTCCTAACCACTGAGCCATCTCTCCAGCCCTGTTGAGGTTTTTTTTGGTTGATTGGTTTTTGGTTTTGTTTTGTTTCATGCATTTAAGTGTCTATGCACCACCTGTGTGTCTGGAAGACATGGAGACCAGAAGAGGGTGTTGGATCACCTGAAATAAAGTTACAGGTGTTTGTGAGCTGCTGTTTCCTTTACATGAATCAAACCCAGTGTTTGAGCCGCCAGTGTTCTTAACTACTGAACCATCTCTTTAGCCTTATGTTTTGTTTTTAAAGACAAGGTCTTACATTGCATCCATGGCTAGCCTCCAGCTTACTATGAGCCCCGGGTGGTCTTAAATTCCCAGTTGCTCCACTCAATTCCTTGTTTTGTTTTTGTCGAAATAGGCTCTTATGTATTTTAGACTGGCCAGACAACAAAGCTGAAGTCCCGATCTGCCTGTGTCTCCGTACTGAGGGCTCACTGAGACTAGCTCTTGTTGTTTGGTTTCTTGATGCCTTGTTTGAACGTAGTTGAACAAGTGGCTCAGTGGTTAAGAGCACACGGGTTACTCTTCCAAAACAGCTACATTCAGTTCCGAGCACCCACATGGTAGTTCACAACCATCTGCAACTCTAGTCCCAGGAGAGCTGACTTCCAAGGGCACCAGGCACGCATGCATTGCACCTACACACCTGCAGGCAAAACACTGGTGCACATTAAATAAACTCAGAACAAAGCCAAAACGGGGCTGGAGAGTTTAGCCATTAAGAGTGCTTGCTGTTAGCCGGGCAGTGGTGGCGCATGCCTTTAATCCCAGCACTTCAGAGGCAGAGGCAGGTGGATTTCTGAGTTTGAGGCCAGCCTGGTCTACAGAGTGAGTTCCAGGACAGCCAGGGCTACACAGAGAAACCCTGTCTTGAAAAACCAAAAAAAAAAAAAAAAAGATACAAAAGCATTGTGCACATAGTGACGCAGGCTGGCTGGAGACACAGCTCAAAGATAGAACACTTTTGTAGTACCTTGGCTTCAATCCTTACTACCACATACACACACCAGTGCTTCTCAACTTTCCTGATGCTGTGACCTTGTAACACCATTTCTTATGTTGAGGTGACACACAACCATAAAATTATTTCCATTGATATGCCATAATTGTAATGTTGCTGCTGTTATGAATAATCATGAAGTAAATATCTGTGTTTTCTTGTGGTCTTAGGTGACCCCTGTGGAAAGGTCATTCAGCTCCCAAAAGGTTGAGAACTGCTGACACATACAAAAAGCCAGATGTAGTAGTAGATGCCTTAATCTAGTGCTTGGGAAGCAGAGGGGGAGTACCAAAGCAAGTTCAAGGCCAGCCAGGGCCACATAGCAAGATCCTGCTCCAAAAAACAAAACCCCCAACAACATAGGCTGGGCATGTGGTATAATCCTTCAGTCCTACCACTGGGAGGCAGAGGCAGAGAGGCAGGCAGAGAGGCAGAGAGGCAGAGAGGCAGAGAGGCAGAGAGAGAAGCAGAGAGAGAGGCAGAGAGAGAGGCAGAGAGAGAGGCAGAGAGAGAGGCAGAGAGAGAGGCAGAGAGAGAGGCAAGAGGATCTCCATGACTTCAAACCAGTCTGTTCTACAGAGTGACCCTGCCTCTCTGCAGGGTCAGTAAGGTAAGATGGTTTATCATGTAAAGATGCCACGTAGAGCTGACACCTGAGTTTAATTCCCAAACCTATGGTCAAAGAGAAATCACTCTTGAGGTTCATCATCTGACTTCTAACTGTACCGTAGTGTACTCTCCCCACCACCACCACACACATACACTACTAATAATAAATTTCTTTTACAACATTAGAGGTCAAGGATGAGCTTGACATATTTTACTCTCATTTGTCTAAAGCACCAGAATTGATAACACTGGTGGCTCACCAACTGTGGTAGGATCTATTGTTCCTACATACAGGACAATGCAACTGAGGCTGAAACCAGTGGAGCGGTCTGTCCAAGGTCACATCCCTAGGAAGTGAGGGTGCTGCCTTTGACTCCAGAGCCGTCAGACTCCTGAGTCTTTTTTCTCAGCTGCCTTGTGGAGCTTACAAAAAACATTGCCTTGTTTCCAAAGCTGAGAGAGCCAATCTCCCTTGAGGGGAAAAACCCACGCAAATGCACTGAACGAGATTCCCAGGAAACCTTGCTCCTTCCCCTGGGCAAAGGGCAGAAAGAGGCCATCACCTGATGCCCTCCTCTAGATCCCTAGCAACTACCAGAGAGCTGATTCGGAAGATGGAAGGTGAGCTGCCGTGGGCCAGGCTCTCCTTCCCATCAGCTACATCAGAAGAGGCACTGGCCCTTGGCCTTCCCACTTCTGCATGCCCCTGTCTCACCGATACTCCAAGGTCTTCCTATGCAGACCTGAGGAGTCACCATAGGGTAACGGAGCTACCCGGAATGCTGATAAAGAGTAGGGAGGCTTGGGATGGGGACTGGTTCTATTGTGTTTCCTGTGTGACCTTGTGGGAGCCCACCACTTGCTCTGGTCCCCATGTCCCACTCAGCATAATGAGATACTTGGGCTCACTGTTAGTGGAGCCACAAAATCACCGACTAACAGAGCAGATGCCTTGTTCCTGGGACCTCCCTCATGTTTTTATTTGCATGGAGGGCTATCTCCCTCACCTTGAACTGCATGTTTTTTGGTTTTTTGGTTTTCCCCTTTTGGAATTTTTGGAGACGGGGTTTTGAGTAGCTCAGGCTAACTTTCAAATCCAGATATTCCACTTCCCCAAGGGCTGGAATTGTAGGCATGTACGACTACAGCGAATCTGACTTCAGGCTTTTTCAAAGTGGTCATCCAGCCGCTCTGTCCCTGTGGAGAAGTCTCTCATTCCTCCGCTGACGAATCATGCTGCTCTGTGCCACTGTCTTCCATTGGCTGGCTCACTTCTGTATCACTGTACCAACACCAGTAACATCTGTTCCTTTATGTCTCCCCCTACCTCTACCCCTAGTCTCCCATTTTGTCCTTCAAAAAAAATTGCTTTGGGGTAGGGTGGCCTAGAGAGATAGCTCACAGTTAAAAGCAAGATCCAGGTTCTGTTCCCAGTGCCCTTGTTGCATGGCTGACAGCGGCCTTAACTCTGACTCCAGGGCATCTGACACCCCAGTAACAGCCTGGGCTTTAAGTGAGGTGATGGCCCAGGACTTTGGACCCTGCTACCTTCCTCTACCTTTCTCTGTCCTCTGTAAGGCCACCAGTCTGTGATGTCTGACCCTTTCACCTCCTCCGGACTCGGATTACAAGCATATACCACCACTCTCAACCTAACTTTATGCTTTTTCCAAGTGGTTGCATGTGTGAGCGTGCACACACACACACACACACACACACACACAATATCATGGACAGTTTTACAATCCTTTTACATTTTTTTTTTTTTTTTTTTTTTTACTTTTTTGATTCTTTGAGACTATAGCCTAGGCTAATCTTGAGTAATGATCCACTGGCTTCTATCTCCCAAGAGCTGGGATTACAGGTTTGGGCTACCACAGTCAGCTTCCTCCTGCTCTTTCTTACACATCTTAGAATCAGTTTATCTACAATCCCTGATTGGGATTTTAATTATCTTCAAGATAATTGAGATTCCCCACCATTGACTATGGCATGTGACCTAGACTTTAGAGTCAGACCTGGGGGCAATCCCTACTTTGTGATTGGGAACACTCCCTACTGTGTGTCTGAGAGGATGTGGAAATCATACGTGACTCTGAGCCTCAGTTTCTCTTATCACAAAGCAGGGATGCTGATAGTACTTGACTGCGACCCTGAGATTGCTCAAGGTAAGTCAATGGAAGCCTCACACAGTGCCTGGCACAGGAGCAGGCTCAGGCGGGTACTCTGTGAGAGGACCCCTGCAGTTGGAGTAATGACATCACCCACGCCGCTGGTGCTTTCAGTATGCTTACTAATGCCTGTTTCTTCACGGCTCTGTCAAAGAGGCTCCTGTCCACGGTCAAGGCACAGAGCTGGGGAGCTGATGACACATACGGTGTCTTGCCTGTATACTCCCTCATACCGACCTAGGAACTCAGAACCAGAATGCTTTCCTTTCTGAAACTGCGAGGCACCAGGGTACAGGTCTTGTCAGAGAAACGCAAAGCAACAGGGTCCAAACACTTGGCCCTCAGCTGGCTGAAAGTTCAAGGCTATTTAACCTGTCACAGAGGGGAAGACAGACAGATGGAGGAGTCAGACAGGCAAAGATAAGCTAGTACTTTGGAAGAGACGTGTGGGAGAGGTCAGAGCCCCATGGAGGTCATCCTGTCTTTCAAAATCTGGTGCCTCTACCCTATGCCTTTTAGACTGAAGAGGTTCATTAGGGTGTGGCAAAGCTTCCCTTATCCATCTTTGGAGAAGCATCACCTGGATTTCTAGCAAGTTCTTCCCCTCTCTGACCAGTCAGAAAAGAACCCCCAAGTGGGAGAGAGAAAAGGTGTTGGGTACTCACCAGGCAGGTTGAAGGCTCTGTCCCTACTGAGCAGCAGCAGAAGCAGCAGACACCAGTGGCTGCCCATGTCTGTGCTGGTGGGTGGTCCTCGGGGACTTTAGGAAGGAGCTCTGGCCCGAACAAAGGGACAGACAGCAAGACAACACGGTCCTGGGGCTTTTTTATAGTTAGAACCAGTGCTGACGGGGAGTCAGAGGAGGAGGAGAGGCTGTTTCCCATCAGCTGCAATCAGTGGACCTCTGGGGACAGCAGTTCCAACTAGTGACAATCCCCAAGGACCCTAGTCATCAGCTTTTAATGAATAGCAGGGCAGATCTCGGGGACACCCAGCTTCCCTGGCCCCAGCACCAGAGCACCTGAGTCTCAGGGACCCTGGCCTCCCATCTTTTGAGTCTGAGCTGACATTTGAGAAGTCAGATCTTCTGCCTGTACTGTGGGATGTAAAACCATGCCAGGAATTTTGGTAAGCTAGAGCAGGTGAGACCCGGAGACTCTCGACGGGCACACACCTGAGGCTTAGGCGACTCCCAGTTTCCTGTCAGACTCTTGACTTTGAACATGTGTCATGCTTCTCACATAAAAGAAACGTGTCCCGTGGTCAGGTGGGTTCAAAACAGAGTTCTCCATGCTAATGAGGTACCTAGAGGCCCAAGGGCTTAGTCAATACGCTTTCTTTCCCAGACATTTCTCCCTGCAAAAGGTATTTAATCTCAGGCCCACCCTGAGAAGTGGGGTATGGTTTTGTGCATCCATCTTCTGCCATGACAATAAACTGTTTAGAACCATGGACTGTCTCTTTTCATCAAGATCCACCATGGGGAGCCCGTGAAGGCAGCCTTTGCCTACAGAGCCACAGCCTAATCTCCCATAGAAGGCCTCTCTGTACTCCCAGCCACAACCACCACCAAGCCTGTCTCCGCTAAACTAAGGACAATCATTTCTGCTGAGCTCTCCCCACTTCCCACCTCCACCCTGGGGACCCTGATTCCATTCTCTGCTCTTCTGAGACTCTCAGAGACACCTGGATGTCTAAGAATCTGAGAACTTCATGACTCCAGCCTCTTCAAAAGCCCGGGGACCTCCAAACCAGCTCGGGCTTCCCACATCTCAGACTGCACTTTCTCACCCCTGTAGCAGTGTCTCTGAACTTCCCTACAGGCCAGCACCTGCCCCTGTGGTAGCATGGAATAAGCATAGTCAAACTCCCTGCATTCGGCCTCCCCAAGCAGCTGTGCCCAGTGGCCTACAACCCTACATGTACTGATCCAGCTTTCTCTGTGGTAGTTTGAATGAGAATGGCTCCCACAGGTTTCTATGTTTGTATGCTTGGTCTCCAATTGGTAGAACTGTTTGGGAAGGATTGGGGGTGTGTGGCCTTGTTGTTACTGGGGGTGACTTTGAGAGTTCAAAAGCCTCCACCATTCCCAGCATTCTCTCTGCCTCATGCTTGCAGATCATGATATAAGCTCTCAGCTCCAGCTCCAGCCACAGGCCCTGAGTTCCCCCCACCAGACTTCACTTGACCCACAAAATCCTCCCACTTTCTCCCAGTAAACCTCAGTGTTGTTCTTCTCCAGAAGGTCTTTGGGGACTCACGCTTTAGCTGGCCACCCTTTGATGTCCAAGAGTAGAACCACCTGTGCTGCTTGGGCCATGGTGATCCTTGGGCCATGGTGATCCCAGGGCAAGAGAGAACAGAGGACACCATCTGCTTCATCAGTCAGGGGCTCCCAAGCATGAGGCCCAGAAACAGTGCCCTCACCCTAATTGAGGCCAGGGGTTATATATTTATCATTAAGTCAAAATGACCTGGGGAATAACTTCATCAGATTAGAAGCCCTTATGGGGATCATCAGACTAACTGGCCATTTTTCTACCACAGCCCCAAAACAAGTTCCCACTGAGAACTCCAGGCTAGCCTCCAACTCTCTTTGATATTCCTATCCTAGTCTTTCAGGGGCTGGGATTCTATAGTTGTCACCACATTCAGCACAGACTGGTGGGTTTGTATGTATTGTTTTGTTAGCAATAGTGTCTCATGTAGCCCAGGCTGGCCTTTCAATTAGCCATGTAGCTGAGGATGCCCTTGAATTCTTGAGTCTCCAGTCCCTATTTCCCAACTGGAAATAAGGTATGAACCACCAAATCCCAAGCAAGGAGGCTTTTAGGATACAAGATCCTCTCTTTTCACCAAAGGCAGGGTGTGGAACAGGCAGAGGACTAGCAGTCAGATACATTGGTTATAACACAAAAGTTTATTTTTGGTGCACACGGTCTCACTGGCCTGGCTCTTCTCTTTATGGTGCTTGGGCCCACGCAGGCCTCATCCAGCTCTGACTGAAGCAGAGGTCAGGGATACTCATCTTTAGGCCAAAGCCTGGCTACGCCTTTCTGTACCTCCACTCTCGTCCAGAATCCCGACTCCTCTGGACTTGAGGCTCCCAGGCATAAGCCCTGCAGATGCTGCCATCTTTCCAGCCCCACGGCCTCTGCTGCCCGGGTGTAAGGGAGAGGGACGGGCTCCAGTGTGGGATGCAGCAGCTGGCCCTGTGTGTGCAGGCCCTTCAGTTCTCATACTGCCTTCTCAGGGGCTCAACCTGTGTTTGCTAACCATGTTTGTGGTAGATTCATACACCTGCAAACCAAGAGATCTTTTTGTCATTCTGCTTACCTTAATGGGCCAGCCTGCTTCTTCCTCCTCCTGTCTCAACAGCTGCTCCATCCTGGTAACTCTAGCATGCTTAGTACCCACTCTAAACAAGAGAACTCAGGCATCCCCAAGACTCCGTTCCACCCAAGTCCCATGAGATAGGAGACACAGACACAGACACACACACAGGGACACAAACACACAGACACACACACAGACACAGACATGTACACACAAAGGCACACAGACACACACACACAGACATACACACAGACACAGACATGCACACACAAAGACACACAGACACAGAAACACACAGACACAAACATATAAACACACAGACACACACACACAGAGAAACACATAGACACACACACAGACACAGACATAGAAATACACAGACACAGACACACACAGAGGCACATACAGACACAGAGACACACACACAGAAGGCCTTTTGCCCAATGTGGAGCTAAACATCTGTTTCCAAGGAAGAGCTGAGCTGGCAGAAGCCACTCAAGAATAGATTTATAGGTGCTGAGGGTGGTGAACAACATGGCCTGGCTCCTAGTGCGGAGCCTGATGGAAGGAGACAGGGCTTCTCTGAGACAGAAATGGGGAGACTTGACCAGGTTGGGTGGCCAGCTAGGATGAGTGGGGATTTTAATTGGTCTACAGGAAAAGGAAGGAAATCTTAGCTATGTGCCTTAGGCTATTGGTGTGTGGGGGGGGCACAGCAGGGGGTTGATTAGGTAGGGAAAGGAAAGCGCACCTTTTCCCTGCTGACCAGCGCAGCGATCAAGTCTTGCTTGTTAGCCACCTCATGCGTGTCTGGAGAGGACTCGCTCAGTAAGGTCATGCTTTTGGAGGTATGTTTGTGCATTATCGCGGTCTCCTGCTCCTGGTTGAAAAGGATAGAGCGTACCTCGTCCACGATCCTGGGGGAGAAGAGATGCCGTGTTTGTAGGTGTTGTTGAAGTCTTTCATCTCTTCCCTGGTGTGCACCCTCTTTCCCCTCCCCATTAACTACTTCTACTGGCCTTTGAAACATCCCTCCAGGAGATCCAGGCCATGCTGGCCCCTCCTGGCAGACAAGAACGACCCAAAGGTCAGGATACCAGCTCCTGAGCTGGGAAGCATGAACCCTGGGCATGCTACTTTGCAAATGAGCTTGAGGCCAGGCCCAGCTCGGACTCCCCAGGACTCTCCCTACATGTTGAGCTCCTCTCGGATCTCCTTGTATTCCAGCAAGTTCTCCTGTATTGCTTCAAGCACCAAGCAGAAGTTATCGCAGGTCTTTTCCGAGAGGTTACACAGGGGGCCCCCAACCATTGGTTCCTTGGGGACAGTGGAAATATCCTTGCGGGCCTCTGTACAATGCACCAATGGCAGCTCGTCGGTCCATTCCTCTTCGTCTACCTGGGGACAGTGGATGGAGGGAGAGAGACAGCTCAGGGTCATGGGGCTTCAAGGAGGATGCATCTCTTAGAACATGCCCCCTTTAACTTTATTTGGTATTACGTTTTAATCTGTGTATGGTAGGGATGGAACCCAGGGCCTCCCAGTAAGCTAGGCAAACTGTCTGATATGAGCACAGTCCTTAGGTCCAGTCAATCTTAGCCTCTCTGCTTGTTGTGGTAATTTTTTTTTTTTTTTTTTTTTGTTTTGTTTTTCGAGACAGGGTTTCTCTGTGTAGTCCTGGCTGTCCTGGAACTCACTCTGTACACCAGGCTGGCCTCAAACTCAGAGATCCGCCTGCCTCTGCCTCCCAAGTGCTGGGATTAAAGGTGTGTGCCACCACCGCCCAGCACCTCTGGAAATTCTTACTTCAGCAAACCTAAAGCCCTACCTACTCTAAAGTGATGGTGGCCATAGTCCTCTAACCTTTCCAAAGTCCACTTCCACTCCATCTTAGAGAAATTCTGCCAAGTGAATACTGGGTAACTAACATTTACCCACCTGCTCTGCAGGGATTCAAGGCGTGCACCACCATGCCCAGCAAGTAGTTACTTTTATATAATGTATATGAATGTCTTGCCTGCTGTGTATATGTAAGTAAAGGCACCGTGTACATGTAATGCCTGTGGAGACCAGAAGAAGGCTAGGGAATCCCTGGAACTATAGTTACAAACAACTGTGGGTAGTCTTGTGAGAGGGACCCAAACCCAAGACCTCAGCAAGAACAGCAAGTGCTCTTAACCACTGAGCCACCTCTCTAGTTGTGTGGGTCTTGCCTCCAGGTCTTGGACTTGGGGCATACACCCTCATGACACATTCTTCTCCCTCCTGCCCTCCCCATCCCACACACCTCACTAAAAGTTTCTTGTTTTAAGACAGGATTTCCCCAAAACAGTCCTGGCTGTCCTGGAACTCCCTTTGGAGCCTAGACTGGCCTCGAACTCATAGAGATCCAACTGCCTAGACCTCCCAAGTGCTGGGACTAAAGGCATGCGCAACCACACCCAGCTCACCTCATTAAAACTTATGTGCAGATGCCCTTCATCTCGCTGGTCTTCATCATTTGTTCCAGATTTGTGGTCACCACGACGACGAACAAGTTAAGACCAATGAAGGCACCAAGGGTGATAAAGACAGCAAAGTAGATGGCAGCCCCGACCTCCATCACTATCTCTCTTTCTTCCATCCTGGGAATGGCAGAGGCTCCATCACTTCCCTGGCCCTTTATGCCTCAGAGAATTAGAGCCAGCTCTCAAACCAGCTGTCAGCACTCTATTGTGCGTCAAGGACAAGCTACAGTTGTACAAGCCACAGTCACGCTTAGATCCACTGTAAACAGAAGCACTCTATGCCGAGCTGCATTATAGAAGAGTTCTGCAGATCTTTCTAGACTGATCCTCCTGCTACCCTATGATGTAGTCAATACTGTATTGTACTCTCTCATTATGAATGATTAAACAGAGGACCAGATAAGTAGTAAAGCCCAGCTCTCAGGAAGTAGAGGTAGGAGAGCAGAGTTCAAAGCTAGTCTGGGCACCTGAGCTTCTGTCTCAAGCAAAACAAAACAAAAACTGGAAATAAAACTTGGTTGGTAGAGTGTTTGCCTAGTATGCATGAAGGCCCTGCATAGCACGGGGTCACATGTCTGTAAGCTTAGCATTTGGGAAGTGAGAGGAGGAAGAGCCAGAGTTCAGGACTATCCTGGGTTATGCTAGACTCCATTTAAAAAAAAAAAAAACAGATAAAACAAACCCCTCCAACTTTTAACAGCTAGAGGCTGGAGCTATAGCTCAGTAGCAGAAGGCCTGCCTAGCATGCCTAGGGCCGAAACTGTAAGATAAACAAGTACATAAATAAACAAACCCATCTGTAACCTCAGCATTTAAGAGGCTGAGGGAGGAAGATGGCTGCAAGCTTGAGGACAACAATGGAGTCATTTGTCTAATGTTACAGGGCCAGTGTAAGGGAAAAGACGTGCAGTGCAACTTCACTGTGAAGTCTACATAGGCCAGGCTGGCCTTGAACTGACCTCACACTGCCTCTGCCTCCCCAGTGCTGGGATTAAAGGCGAAGCCACCAAGCAATCATGCTCTGGCCACTAGTGTCCTAACTTTGGTTGTTGGTGGTTTTGGTTTGGTGATATTTTTTGTGTGTTGTTTGTTTGTTTTTTCAATACAAGGACTTACCATGTAACTCTGGTTAGCCTGAAATGGGCTATATAGACCAGGCTGGCCAAGTTCTTTCAGAGATCCTCTTGCCTCTGCCTCCTGAGTGCTGCGACTAAAGTTGTGTGCCACTGTGCTAGCTTTTTGTTTATGTTTTTAGATTGGTATTCATGTTAGCCTAGGCTGGCCTCAGAATGTACAATATAGGTGAATGCCACCAGTCTTGCTATGTTTAGTTCTGGGGATTGAACCCAAGATGGCAAACACTCTACCCACTAATCTTTACCCTAGCATACCTCTCCTCCCACTCGCTCGTTTTCTCCTTTTTTGAAACAAGTCCTATTAATTATAGCCAACAATTAACTTGAACTCAGGATTTGCCTGTGTTTCCTGAATGCTGGGAATTCTGCTCCCTGTGTCTGGATGAATCATGACTGCAGAAACTCAACTTGGCTTCTACGTCACAGCGGGACGGATTGAAACTGGAATTGGACTTTGACAGAGAGGAAGCAAAGAGTAGAATATAAAAATGACCTTAGGGAGCAGTTCTGAGCATCAAGTGGATTGAACCCAAACTTCCCAGGAATCTAGGTGGTTTGTCGTGCTCTGGTGCAAGCTGGAGACCACCTAGTAACCTCAGGCACAAACACAGACCTGCTTCCTGGCCAGAGGTTGAGTCAGCTATGCTGTGCATTAACAGGGTCAGGTGGCCCTATGGAATGTGTGACACTTCTATGGCAATAAGGTCATGCCCACAAAGTCAAAGGTCCTGCCCCATGATTCCCTTGGGTATTTACTTCCTGTGAGGCCAGCTTCATGGAAGTCCCAGGAGCCCCTCTCATTGTTTCCGTCTTGCAGGAAACTCCAGTCCTGCCCTAGCCAGGAGGAGACGAAATGCAAGAGAGCCCCAGTTGAGTTGTACTCACTGGAAGTCAGAGTAGATGTCCAGCCAGCCATCCTGGGTGATGCAGATGAAGAGCGTATACAGGGCAACCCCCATGTTCTGGAAATGTTTGGGCACAAATGCACCAAAGAGTGTGACCCCAAACACAGAGAATACCTGTCAGAGAGACCAGAACCCACCTAATCTCACCCAGCAGCCTTGGAGTTTGGCAAGACATGCAAATGGGTGCAAACAAATACTGCCAAGGATTCAGACCCAAGTCCTTTGCTTCTCTGAGCACCTGTCCCACCCCACTGCCCTACAGGCTATATCCAGGGAAAGAGACAGGCTAGGTCTGGGAAATACTTACCAGCATGAAGAAGAGGATGAGGGCCATGACGTTGGCCAAGTCTGGCATCGACTGCAGGATGACGTTGATGATTCTGGCCAGGGGCTCCACTGCCATGCACACATGTACCAGCCGAAGCGCCCTGTGGGAAGTGCCTCTCAGGGATGCCTCTTGACCATTCCCGACCCTTTCCTCCTTGTTGCCTCCCTCCCACCAATGTAATGATTTCTCTTCTCCTTCCTGGGAGCCAGACAGATGCCCCTCTTACCTTCAGGGCTCCCAACCCACCTAAGAGGGTAGGTGATGGAGATCATGTCAAGTTGTTTTATGAAGAACCCCATAAACAAGATAAAGACAATTGCGAAGTTGAGGATATTCCAGCCATCCTGAATGGGGGAGCAGCCCATAAGGGTCTATCAAGCCCAGCCCATGTGAGCATCCCATCGGCCTTACCACACCCCAAGCATGGGAGAGTCAACACCTCTAAGAACAAAGCTAGATACCTGCCAACTCGCTGTCACCCTATTGTTGTCCCAACATGCTGCAAACACACAGAATCACAGTGACACTTCAACAGCCATACAGTACGTAAACACACACACACACACACACACACACACACAAGGCTAGCCTCTTAGCCAGTGACTTGACCTACAGTTCGGTGACTTGAAAACTCCAGGATGCTCCTGTCTTAGTGTGATGTGTAACATACACTATAATTAATACAATTAAAGTAGCTGGACCTGGTGGTTACGTGTCTTTAACTGCAGCACTCAGGAGGCAGAAGCACTTAGATCTCTGTGAGTTTGAGGCCAGCTTGTTCTACAAAGGGAGTTGCAGGCCAGGCAGTGTTACATAGTGAGACCATCTCTAAATTAAATAATAATAATTGAAGAGCAACTAACAGGGCCAGCAGTGAGAGGTTGATAGGAGACATGATTGCACATCTATCATTCGGTAATATTACAGATCTCTAGGACCCCCATAAGTACCACCAACTTAATGCAATGCGCTGTTTACCAAAGGCTATTGTCAGAAAAGGAAGCACTAAAAATACATGCCTTGTTGCCTAGGATTATAACCCAGACACTGAGCAGATAAACAGGGGCTCTAAGAAGATTACCTAAAGAGGTGATTGAAGACAACAGGTTGAGGGGTTGCAGTGGACCTAGGACTCCACATGCTTTCAATAAAGTTTTGGCCACTGTGTCTGAAGAAAAAAATTAAAAAACAAAAACAAAAAACAACAGCTGGGCAGTGGTGGCACATGCCCTTAACCCCAGCACTTGGGAGGCAGAGGCAGGCAGATTTCTGAATTCAAGGCCAGCCTGGTCTACAGAGTGAGTTCAGGACAGCCAGGGCTACAAAGAGAAACCCTGTCTCAGAACAACACAAACACAAAACAAAAAAAAAACAAAAACAACCAACAACCAAACAGACCCTATTTTTTTAATGGGGATGTCCTTAAATTTGGGAAGCAATCCAATAAGTACAAGTCTGCCCCTGACTGGTCTGTGCCACATACCACACACAGAGGATGCAGGTCTGCCCTTCTGTGGAATCAAGGCCTAGAACGCCAGCCACTCAGGAGACTAACTAAGGTGGGAGTTGTGGCAGTGAAGTGGGTAAGGGTTCTTTGGAAAGTCAGTTGTGTTGGATGATATTTTGCTGGAGCAAACATGTGAAGGAGTGTTTCACTGAAGCAGACACAGGTGAAAGGATGTTCTGCTAAAGCAAGCACGGAAAAGGATGCTTAAAACTTCTGATGGTAGGCTGCAGCTTCTTGCCACTTCAGCAGACTCAGGCTTATTGGCAGAGTAATGTCAGCTGAGACAGACTCACTTCTTGCTGAGGTAAGATACATGGTGAGGCAAGACCCGTGGAGGACACATGATGTTTGGAGAGAGTATAAAAGGACTCCACGGGACAGTGACAGAGGCGGAACTGCTTATAGAACTAGCTGTGCAACGTTTGTTGGTCTCCTGTCTTCTCTGATCTTTGCTTCACTGAGAGGCACGGCCAATAACTTCTCTTGGTGTCCCTGCTGGTCCAAATCCTTCCTGCTGACTCACGCTGAGGTCTGGCTGTTCCTGCTAGGTCATGCTACTGCTGCTGCTGTCCCGACACTACTGAACTGGACTGCTGGTATACTCGTGAAGTATCTGCAAGTGACTGAGCTGTTGCTGCAGACCTGTGAACTGAGACTGCTGATTTCCTAACAACCCAGAGAGTTGCTCCAAAGAGCCATGTCTAAACAGGTCCACTTCCCCCTATCTTTCTTTTCCACTACCTCTGGTGGGTGGTAGGCTAGAAGGGAGGTTAAAGCATTTAAGAACCATCAGTAAAAGTAGATTTAAAAAAAAAATTAAAGCGACAGGGATGTCTCCCCTAGTTCAAGGCTTGTTTGGGCTACAGTGTAAGCTCGGGTCATCCTGTTCAAAGTAAAAAGAGAGCCAAGGGACAGGACATGGTGACACACACCTTTAATCCCAGGACTTGGGAGGCAGAGGCAGGTGGATCGCTGAGTTTGAGGCCAGCTTTGTCCAAAGAGCAAGTTCCAGGACAGTCAGGGCCACACAGAGAAACCCTGTCTTGGATTTAAAAAAAAAAAAAAAAAAAAAAAGAGGCCAGAGTGTAACCTGGTGGGTGAGTAAATAAGCCTAGTGTGGTGGTTTGAATGAGAATGGCCCCATAGGCTAATATACTTGAATGCTTGGTCACCAGGGAGTAGAACTGTTGGGAAGGACTGGGAGGTTGGCCTTGTTGGAGGAGGTGTGGCCTTGTTGGAGAAGGTGTGGCCTTGTTGGAGGAGGTGTGGCCTTGTTGGAGGAGGTGTGGCCTTGTTGGAGGAGATGTGTCACTGAAAGTGTGCTTTAACATTTTAAAAGCCCATGATGGTTAAGTCTCTCTCCCTCTCCTCCCCCCTCTCTTTTTCTCTCCCTCTCCTCCTCCCTCTCCTTCTCCCTTTTCCCCTCCCCCCTCCCTCTCCCTCTCTCTCTCTCTCCCTCTCTCTGCCTACTGCCTGTGGATCCAATGTAAAGCTCTTAGCTACTGCTTCAGCATACTGCCTGCCTGCTGCCAGGCTTCCTGTCATGATGATAATGAACTAACCCTTTGAAACTGTAAGCCAGCCCCAATCAATGCTTTCTTTTGTAAGAGCCTTAGTCCTGGTGTCTCTTCACTGCACTAGAACAATGAATGAGACACCTGGTAAGTGTGAGACCCTGGGCTCAGTTCTTAGCATGGAGATCACGCTGGCTGGTCTACGAATCCACCCAGAATAAAGCTCCTATTGGATCCCCTATCTTGATCCATTTTCTGAGGAGACAAATTTTGGACCTGCTGGGCTCCCAGATTCTTTTGAGAGAGGCAGATAAAGAATATGCTTTAACTCTACCAGAGAGAAGCTCAGAAGGAGACTCAGAGACTCAGAGCAGCACAGGCCTATCCCGGAAGAGCCTTCCTGAAGACGTCCTAAGGAGTCTGTGTGTCATTTTTAAAGAGGAGAATGAGAGGACTGGCTTGGGAAATGTGAGACTTACATAAAACTATAATTGCAGTGTTCACACACAAAGTGCTTTGTCTGTCTTCTGGAGACAGTGTCCCATGACTTAGGCCAGGCAGGCCTTGGAATCATGATCCTTCTACCTCAGCCTCCTGACTACTGGGATTTTAAGTGTGCATTACTGTGCTTGGCACAAATCAAGTCTTACTGGACTAGAGTCAATCCTGACAGTAGTCCCAGTTAGTTGGCACTCAGGAGTTTGGGGTCAGCCTGGGCAACATAGTAAGACTCTCAAATAAACAAACAAACAAACTTTATCAACACACCTGGGGGGGGAAAAGAGCTTTTCTGGAATATAGCCACTCCCATCCATCCATGTTCTGGCCAGCGTGGCTTTGTGCTTACCTGACAGAGGTGAATTGTTGCAACAGGGACTAGAACGCATAAAGCTTAAAATACAAATGACCTCGTTACAGACGACATTTATGGAGTAGTGATCCAGGTCCATGTAAATGAAGGTAGATACTCTCAACCCCTCAACTCCATTTCCCAGATACAGAAATCTGGGTTTGGGTGAAGTAGAGAGAGCTGGGAAGGCAGGAGCAGGGGTTACAACACATGGAGGGGGCATTTCCTGAACAACTCATGTCCTGCTACAACACACACACACAAAGACAAACACACACACATTCACACACATTCACACACTCACTCATTCACTCACTGCTTCTCTCCATACAAACCCTTTACTTTGCAGGGCAAAGACTCAATGTGGTGCGAACAGCAATGGAGGGATTAAAGGCAATGCCAGGGATTCCCGGAGCTCACCTTCCAGAAAATCCAGAATCCGTTAAGCCAGCCAAGGAGAACCTCACAGATAAGGATCGTCAACACAATGTCATCTATGATTGAGAATAACTCATAGTGTTTCTACATGGAAGACAGAGAAAAGGAGACAAAGTGTCAGTGAGCAGGACTCAAGCCAGGCTGGAGGGAGGGGTGTGTGTGTGTGGAGGGGGTAACCCCGGCTACTCTTCCTCCTCAATAGCTCTATGGTTTCCTTTAGAGGACACTCTGCACAAAAGCCAGGCAGTACCAAGACTGTGTCATGTGACTGTCGATACTGTTTTGGATAGTAGTTTCCTTTTCTGTCGACTTCACAGTAGTTTAGGAGCCCAGGTGACCACAGCCAACCAACCTTCACCCCTAACATCTAGAGAAAAAGGGAGGTGTAAAAAGGGCTGAGCAGACTCTGGGACTTAAAGAAAAAGGCATGGCTCCCAGGAACTGCAGGACCCCAAATTCCAGGGAACTTCTCTGCTACTCTGATCCCTACAATCCCTACTGATTCCAGCATCTCAAGTTCTCTGGGTCAAGTCTGAGGTGTCCTCCCCACTGTAGATCTAGGACATTACCTTGGGTGTATGATTCGGTGGATGGATAGCTAGGGTCTGTCTCGAACCAAATTCACTCCTGCCCAACCTAAATCTTGGTCTTTCTGCTTTCTCATAACTGTGACCTACCCACCCCCAAACAACTCCCAGTCCACAGAGTTAACCCTAGCAAGCCAGTCACCTTGTCCCCTTTATTTCTATACCCCAGCAGCTAACAAGATCCCCTGCCCCTCACGTGGGCCTCTCACTGTTCACACTCACTGTCGCTGGACCTACAGGCTTCTAGGGACTGACCTCCATAGTCACAAACTCAACAGTAGGGTTTCAGGCTTTATTTTTTTTTTTTTTCTGTTTTACTATATTATCTGAGACAACCTCATGTCGTCCAGGCTGGCCTCAAAACTATGTAGCCAAGTACAACTGATTCCAGCATCTCAAGCTAAACGACATCGTTGGCCCCAGTTCTGACAGTTTTGACTGAGAACCATAATAAGAGCTGTTCTTTACATTTTACAAAATGATCTTCAGGGACTGGCAAGATGGCTCAGTGGCCAGAGGAGCATGCCAGCATGCCTTGCAACCTTAGTTGGATACCACAGTGGAAGGAGAGAGCCAACTCCTCCTTCAAGTTGTCCTTTGATGTCCACATTCTTGTCATGGTATACACACACACACACACACAGGAAAAAATGTAATGTTGCTCCTCTCCCTCTCTCCTTCCCTCCCTCTATCCCTCCCCCCCTCCTTTTAGCTCTCCATCCCCATTTCACTCTCAGATGCTGATAACCCAACAATGGCTTATGCGTGGACCTCCACCGTCCTCACTGTGTAAGTTACTTAAGTGAGTTGCTGCCTCCCTGAGAGCTGGTTCTGAGAGAGGCCCAGGGTGCTAACTCTGGGAACCCCTGTAGTCTTTATCAGGCCTGCTTCTCACCAGGGCCGGCTCCCTTTGCTGTGACTCTCCAAAATTCACTATTTGTCATTGGTCACTCCTCAGTTAGCTTTCCAGCTTCTCCAGTCCCTCCTCTCATGGGGAAGCTGTCTTGACCCTCTCCTGCCTTCACACTCCGAATGCCGTCTCCATTCAGTCTTGCCCCCAACCCTGACACCGGCAGCTCCCAAGTGTCCAGTCTTTTAGATCTATCCGCTTTTCTTGAGCTGTCCCCTAAGCACCAGCCCCACACCGTTGTCCATGCCACAAACCCAACTTGCCGCAGTTCCTTTGTCTACCTGTACAACATGATGACATGTGGTAACATAAGGTGGTAAAGGCTCACTAAACGTTAACTAACAACGTAATTCATCAGAGAAGCCCGTGGTGTTGGTGCTACAGGCTGGTGGTATAATGCTAGCCGAGCATGCCCAAGGCCCTGGGCTGAGTCTAAGTGCCATGAGGAGGCAGAAGAGCCCATGGATATGATACTCTTCTCAACCGCCATCATCCTGGTCCAGGTCACAGTATCTTTCCCCTGCACATCTCTGACCCATCTTGATTCACCTTCTTTCATCCTTGGCCCTCTTCATTGCATGGTCCACACTGTGGCAACCTGCGTCTTTTACGAGAATTTTTTCTTTTAAAAGTGTGTGGTTTGTATGCACACCACACACATGCAGGTATCCTTGGAGACCAAAAGAGTCTTAGACCTTGTGTTATAGGCAATTGTAAGCTGCTTAATGTATGTTCCAGAAACCAAGAGCATCAAGTGCTCTAACCACTAAGCAATCTCTCCAAGCCCCAGCCAGGACATTTTCTAAAATTCAATTCTAAATTTTATTTCACTTCAATGTTGCTTAAATCTTTTCCTGGGTACAAACTTATCACCCTTGACATAAAGACCATATGTGATCTGGGCACTGAGCACCTTTCTGAGCTCATCTGTCATGGCCACCCCGGACACACTGAATTTAAACAGTATATATGTATACAACTCATAAGAAATTAAAGCTGCCAGGTGTGGTGACTCACACTTGGATTTCCCAGAATTTAGGAGGAAGCTGTAGGTTTTCAAATCTGTCCTCGGATTATACATGCGCGCACACACACACATACACACACGCACATGTACATACATATATGAAGTTGTCTTGGGCTATATGGAGCTCTGTCTAAAGAACAAATGAAAAAAAAAAAAAAAACAACCAAAAACTCATCAGGCATGGTGGCATATATCTGTAATCCCAGGACTCAGGTGCTTGAGACATGAGAGTCATAAATTTGAGACAAAGCTGGGCCACATAGTAAGATCCTGTCTCAAACCAAGGAGATAAATAAATAAAAGCTAAAACAAAACAAGAAATCTATCAAGTATCATGGTGCACAGCTATAATGTCAACACTCGCAGAGCTAAAGTAGTTTTGAGTTTGAGAGCAGCTTGGGAGAAATGAAAAGTTTGAAGCAAGCCTGGGCTCTTAAGCTGAACATACACATGATGAATTGTCTCACGTTCCCTCTCTCTTTCTCCTCCTCTTCTCTGTGTTTCCTGTGTGTGTGCCTGAGTGTGTGCCTGAGTGTGTGTTCCTGTGTGTGCCTGTGTGTATATGTGCCTGTGTGTGTGTGCCTGTGTGTATATGTGCCTGTGTGTGTGTGTCTATGTGTGGGTGTGCCTGAGTGTGTGTCCCTGTGTATATGTGTCTGTGTGTGTCCCCCAGTATGTGTGTGTGCCTATGTGTGTATGTGCCTGCATGTGTGTGTACACCTGTGTGCTTGTGTATGTGTGGATGCACACCCACCTCAGTGTGTATGTGGAGATCAGAGAACAATGTAAGAACTGGTCTCTGCCCACTTTGAGGCAGGGTCTTGTCTTGCTGTTTGCCACCCTGGTGAATACTCGAGGCACCTAAGTTTCTGGGGGATTCTTACCATGTCTCCACAGGAGAGCTGGGATTACAGACATGTACTGAACCATGGCCTCCAGCTTTTATTTCGTTTCTGGAGATCCATATTGGGTTCTCTGGAAGAGCGGCAAACATTCTTAGCCTCTGAGCCATCTCTACAGCCCAAGGAGTCTTTCTCAACTTATAGATCCCATGCAAGGCCAACAATGACCCACTTTATTTACTTTAACATAATCTCACTAGCCTAGCATAGAACCTGCTGCACAGATAAGAGGTCCATCTGCCTCTATCTCTGCCTCTCTTCTCTGCCTCTGCCTCTACTTCTGCCTCCACCTCTGCCTCCTTAGCATTGGGATCATAGGTTTGCTGCACCAGGTCTGCGTGGGGACCAGACTTTAACAACAAATTCAATCATCACACAGACAAAGAGCCACGGGCCTGAGAGGAAAGTATCTTGTCCCAGGTCAGAGCCAGTGGGGTAGAGATCAGGCCAGCATCCCACCTGACCGAGATAAGAGTTGGTGCGGAGAGCAATGGTAATGGCGTTGGTCAGCAGCAGCACGGCCAGCAGGAACTGGAAGGCTGGATGGCGAAGCAACTGCTTGACATACATTTGAGTGATGAACTCCTGCACGTCCCAGGCATCCTGGAAAGAGATGGAAGACCTTCCTTCAGGCAGGTGTCACTACAAGTGGCCTCTACCAAGACTGTTTAACTCCTCTGCCCCTTTCTGGTGAATGGGTGTACCTAGGGGTCTGCCCTAGAGGGTGATGTTGTCTGAGTTCATGAAATGCTGGTTTCTGTATAGCAGTCACCACCTAAATGTCATCAAAAAGATCATCACTGGGGACCTTTGGGAGCTCGGTGGTCTTTGCTGATGAGTGGCTATCACATCCTAGGGGTTTCTGTGAAGAATCACTCCAATGGGCAATATCTCCCACGGAAGTTCATTTAAAGGGTAGGGAGCTGCAGAAGGGACCTAGGGGTGATGGTCGCCTCAGATCTCAGCCCTGCCTGTCCCTACCATCCTCCTCTCCTTACCTTCTTCTCTATGATGTCCCTGCGGTTGATGAGCACTTGCTCCTCATGCCGACCCATCAGCTCATAGGCTTTTTTCTGCAGAGGAGAGGAACAGGCCTTCAGTGTGGCCACCGCCCCCATGCAGCCTAAGTGCCAGCTCGATGGCACTGCCAGGCAGGGCTCCCTACCTTAAGGCCCAACTTTCGGCCCTCGATGTTCTCTGTCCGCTGCCACCACTTCTGTTTTTCAGACATCTTTGCTCTGTCCCCTTCTCTTCAGAGACTGACGCTTTGCTGCGAGCAGTCTTTCTTCCCCTTTCTTCCCCTTGTGGCGAGATCACAGAGGCAGCTGTTACCTACCACCTTCTGTGTTCCACCCTGACATTCCAAGCAGATAAAAAAAAAAAAAAAAAAAAAACAAACCCATCTCCTCCCATGAAGTATACCTCACAGAGAGAACCAAGTATTCAGCCAAGGCCTTCAGGATGGGGTCATAGGTTAAAGGCTGGTGGGACTAGGTCTTGTCTCCCATACTATCTAAATAGAGTAAACAGAGGTCCCCTTTATGGATCCAATTACTACAGGTGGGGCTGAGTGAAGGGAAGACGAGAGAGAGATGCCCTCGTCTCCAGCTACATGTCCCACTGATGCCCACCTGGCCTTTCTGAAAGACAAGTTTCCTTATCTACTAAGTGGACGTGGTTCCCTGGGGCTAGGAAAGGGAAGCAGGTCTGACTGATAAGGTCTAAGGAGAGATAGACAGGTCGGATGCATGACCACAGAGCTCGGTACCCTGGCTCAGGGGCTTTGAGTGTATAACTCATGGTAATGGGCTACCCAGAGAGCTTGTCACCCACCGTTGATGGAGAAGGTATTCACCCTAGCCTGGCATCTCTTTACCCCTGTGTATGTTGGGGGGGGGGGGCGGAGAAAGAGGGCACAGATTCCCAATTCTAAAGCAAAGATACATGGGTTCATGTCAGAGAAATCAACTTTATTTGATGGAAAAGCATCTCTCACGTAAAACAAACACCTATCTACATCTGGTCTGGGAAACCTTTTTGAATGACCCAGGGAGGCAAGTACCTCCCAGATCTGAGGAGGGGAGATTTCCTTCCACTTTAGGGGACACGTGAGCAGAAAGGTAGAAGCCCAGAATAGAGGGATCAGTTTGGGGTAAAACTGAGGGTTAACAGTCCTTCCAGTCTCACACAGACCCCTTGGCCATGTCTTAAACACGTCAGAGACCAGGAATGAAGTAGTCCCCAGCTAAGGTCAGAGGTCAGGAGGTTGGAGGCTGTTCTCTGGGGTCAAGGGAAAAACCTGGGAGGGTTCTTCATGGTCAGAGGGTAGAGGCTGTGGGGAATGACCCCTAGAGTCAGAGTTTGGGTCTGGGGAGCTTGTCTGGGCCCACATTCCTCCCCAGGTCATCAGGCCCTCTGAGTATAGCTCCTGGTTCTGTTCCTTCCACTGGCGAAACTTTGCTCCTGTGAGTTCAGGGTCACCCAACACTTCCTCCAGGGCCTGCAGTTCCTGCAGCTTTGCCTGAGGTAAAAGTAAAGGAGCAAAGATCCACAGTCACCCAAGGAGGAACAGAACCCAGAAGTAGCTCTAAGTCCTGTATCCACCACCAGGATACCCTAGCCCAAGAGTCTGGGTAAATATATAATCTCTTTACACGGAGCCTTCTAGAACTTACCTCAGAACACAGTTGAGCCCAGAATGGAGTATGGAGCTCAGGATTAGGCCCCAGAAAATCCAGGGTTTGTTGCCTGTACAGTTCACAGCTCACAGTAGAGCTGGGAACCAGACACCACCAGGGCCTGAAGCACCTAGAGCTCATATCCTAGCTGGTGCCCAGTGTGCCCAGCTCCCCTTGAGTGTGCCCAGTGTGCCCAGCTCCCCTTGAGTGTGCCCAGGTGTGCCCAGCGTCCCCTTGAGTGTGTCCAGTGTGCCCAGCTCACCTTGAGTGTGCCCAGTGTGCCCAGCTCACCTTGAGTGTGCTCTGTAGTGCCCGGACACGGTGCACACGTTCATTGAGATGAGGGTCACGGTTGCGCCTCATGAAAGAACTCCGCCACTGTTCATGGGTCAGGGGCTGTGGCTGGCCCAAGAGGGATACACCCCCCTGCCTCAGCCCCTGTACCATTCCTTCCAGGGCTCGTCACTGCTGTCTGTGGAATCAGGATACAGAATGAGTACATGTGAATATGCTCAGGACAGCCCTGAAGCCCAGTTCCCTGCTCCCAAGGGCAGCACCTGGCGAAGGGCCAAAGGAGGTCCTTGGACTCTGCAGGGGTGAAGCCACGGGTGATGTGTCACTCCAAGCATGGGCTGGACCAGGCTGTGTCGAGGCAGGAGAAGGATTAGCCTGAGCCCCCACAACCTGCCATCTAGCCCCTAGCTCCTACTCTGAAGTGAGACTCTACTCACGGAAGCTGAGCGGGACCCGGTCTCCTCATCAGGGTCTTCTGCTTCTGTCTCACTGTAGCAATCTAGGGTGGGAAGTTGGAGAATCACAGACTAGGTTTGGAGAGCCATGGAGTAGGTCAGGGGATTTGAGTTCCTGCACCCAGTATGAGGGATGGCAGGGACTCCGTGGTGCCTGGGCTCCTTCTCCCACTCTGTGACACACTCACCTTCCTCTCTGGCAGAGGGGGCCCGGCCTGAAGCCTGGTACTTGGAAATGCAGGTAATGAGATGCCGCACCCACCTGTAGGGAACGTGTGGGCTGTGGGGTGTCCATTCACTTAGGCCCACGTAGGTCTGAGCTTTCTAGCCCTTACCTACGTCTTCTAATTTTACCCCCTGAATTTTTTGTCTGATCCTGAAGCCTGAGTGTAAGGAACCACTCTACATTAAGCTATATCTTCCACTTTTCCTGTTTTCTTGAGACAGTGTCTTACTATTTATTACTCTGGTTGGCCTGAAACTCACCATGTAGCCCAGGCCAGCCTCATACTTGCAATCCTCCAGCCTCAGTCTTGTAAGTGCTGGAATTAGAGGGGTGAACCACCACGTCCCAGATCCACAGAACTGACACTCAGAGCAAGTGAGGTCGGGAATGCTTCTTTGCCCATTTTGCAGATGATGAAACTGAGGCTTTCTGGGGGTTAGGGTTTTAGTCCAGTCTCCTGAGCTCAGCTCTTAAGCGCTTGGTAGCTGGGGACTGCATGGGAGCAGGGACAAAGAAGTGGCACTCACATGCTCAAATCAGACAGGGTCTCAGCAGCAAAGATGAAGGGCTTGTACACATCATGGGTCAGCTGGAACACACTGCCAGGGAACAGAAAGAAGTCACAGCTTCCTCTGGGCGTGCCCTCCAGAAGCCAGAGAGAGGCTGGATCAGGACTCCCAGCCACCTGCCTCATGTCCACGCCACCTCCATCTCCCTCTCCCCCTTTCTCCCAAGCCCATTTCATTCCACGACTTAACTATTTTTTCTTCTGGTCATATCCACTCTCCAGGCTGTAGTTGGAGATATTGATAAGCCCTTCGGCCTTTTCATCCTGGGGGACCACAACATGAAGGTCAGCACGGAGCCATGGGCCCTCAAGGCTCAGCCAGCTCCCTAGTTACCCTCTGGGTTCCTGTAGCTCAGGACTGAAGGTGTGGTCAAGGAGCACATCTAACAGGGAAAGGGGGGAAAGGTATCCAGAAAAACAGCCAAAGGGGAGGAGCCCCGCTCAGGCACACCCTTTGGCTGCTTTGTCTGGCAAAGCCTTTTCCCCTTCCCCTTTCATCTGACAAACATCCAAACTCGGCTTTCCAAAGAAGATTCTAGGGTCCTTGGACCAGAATTTGGGGGACCAGGCTTCCACACATTGCTGGGGATTTCCTTTATCCTAGCACATGGTCCATTGTCCTTGAGGATGTATGTGCTGGAGAGATGGCTCAGCGGTTAAGAGCACAGGCTTTTCTTCCAGAGGTCCTGAGTTCAATTCCCAGCAACCACATGGTGGCTCACAACCATCTGTAATGGGATCCAGATGCCTTCTTCTGGTGTGTCTGGGGCAGCTACAGTGTACTCATTCATATATATATAAAATAAATAATCTTTAAAATAAAAAAGGATGTATTCAACCCTTTCTCCCATACAGAGGGGCCAGGGACTATCCAAATCTTCCCTGTGGCCTTCAGTGCTCTACCTCAGAGCTGGATCCAGCAGGCACCTGAATGTCTATTGAGTGGCCTGTCACTAGGATGGATAAAATATCGGGAGAGAAAGAAGAGATAGGGAGAATAAAAGTGACTTTTTCTACACTTAAAAGAATGTTTTACATTTACTTATTGGGGGAGAGAGGCACCTTTCCACGCATGCCAAAAGAATCAGAGGACAGCTTATCAGACCATGTGGGTTGTGGGTAATATACTCAAGACATTGGGCTTAATGACAGGCACCTGTACCTACTAAGCCATCTCACCGGGCTATGTTTTCTGAAATGTGAGTCTCACTCTGTAGTCTGGGCTGGCCTGCAATTTGTTGTGTAGCCCAGACTGAGTGTCCACAGAAGTCAGAAGAGAGCACCGGATTCTCTGGAACTGGGGTTACAGTTGTGAGCTACCAGGTGGGTGCTGGGAGCCAAACATCAGACCTCTGCAAGAGTTACAACTCAACTATTTCTTAACTGCCGAGCTGCTTTTCCAGTCCCCTTAGAACGTTCTTTTATACTCGTATAAACTTATTTCTTCACCAAGAGCCACCCCCACTTTGCAAACAGGAATATTGGGAAAGTATGGGGCTCCCTTGTGCAGAAGGTAAGAATGGTGACCCTCAGGTTACCTTGTTACCTACGCAAGTGTGTATGGGGTCTCACCTGGGGTTGGCGGTACCAGTAGAGGGTGTGTCCCTTGAGCACAAACCAGCAGCGGCGCCAGCGTGGACCCATAAAGCCACCGGGTACCTTACGCAGTAGAAGCCATCCATCACAGTCTGGCATACCCAGCTCTCGGCAGGACACCCGCCGGCGGCTCAGCCTCGTGGCTATACCTGCCCCAACACAGCAGACCCTGTTGGTGAGGGGCTGACAAGTGTCTTTCCCTCCCCCCATGGGACTCCCCAGCAGAGCTGAAGTCATACTCTGGGCTTGTAATGACGTCCTCAGGTAGAGTGACTTTGACTTGAGAAGCTGGGAATATAGCTTGTGGTAGTGGGCAGAGCTCTGTGTTTTACACACACACACACTCACACAGACACACAATGAGAAAATTGACAATCAGAGGCTGCTTTCTCACTGTCTCAGAGCTAGCAAGAGGCCTGGGCTAGAAGCAAGGGTCCGTGTTTCCAGGAAAGGCTTTTGTGTAGGTAGTATGTATGTGCAATGATGACGGGTCATACCCAACCCTGTAAAGATTCCTAAGACCCCACTCAGTCAGGGCCTCTCATACCTTTAGATTTCTTCCGACCAAGGATGGGACTCTGAAAAGACCATGAAGAGCTTAGAGAAGAGTCTAGATCCAGAGCCTGCACCCTTCCCTGCTGAATCCTTGCGTTTACCTTGTCAAGGTGTCTCGAAGACTCCAGATGTTCTGCTGTTTCTTCGGGAAGTGTGCCTGGTGGTCCAGGGGGAGTTGGCAGGGACTGAGCATCAAGGGAGGAAGAGTCTGTCAGGCAGGGAGGAAGGAGAGGGAAAATCCATGAGTTTAGGCCCAGGACTTCAGGCAGAAATGTTAGGATGGAGAGTTGGTCAGGCATTCGGGTGACTTGCCCAGAGCCATGAGTCACCTGCTGGGCTATCAAGCTACCTTTCCAGGCCGGACTGGGTCCAGGATTTCCATCTGCAGACAGGTTGAAGGCAAAAAGACCTTCAGATGGAACCCTGTGGAGAGCAAGGGGCCATAAGATGAGCCCATGGTCCTTGCTTCAAGACACACCCTAAGGTAGAGCTTGTTACCTGGGAGACGGTGGGTTCGGGAGCAGCGATTGGCTTAGCAGGTGAGGGGAGTCCAGGGGCGTCTGGGAAGCAACCAGAAACAAAGTGACGGAGGTGACCATGAGAGTCTGAAAGCAGGTGTGGAGGAGAGAGCAGGTACCTGTGAGGGGGTCTCTGGCACGGGAATCTTCTTCAGTACAAGGCTGACCCTTGCCGGTTCCCTCAGCAACTCCCTCAGCATGTTCTTATGGGGCCAGCCCACCTGGGAGTGAGGGAGACTGAATTGGGGATTCTTCCCTCTCAGAGGTCTCTGCCAGGTCTCACTGGCTTCACACCACCTTCGGGGAGCCTCCGGGAACCCCTTTAACTGAGCACTGTGGAAGGTCAGGCTAGCAACCAAATGAGATCCCACCCATCACCATGAGACCTTCCTGTGCTGGCTCATGTCATGCAAGGCAGCTCCCACAGCCCTGGTTTTCACAAGGAACAAAACCCTCGGGTGACTTCCCCTCCCCCGCCGACAACCCTCCTCGGGGTCCCTCACCTCCAGTCTGCCCCTTCTCCATCACTCACCACCACCTGGTCATTGATCTGAACAATCTCGTCTCCTGGCAGGATCTGGGAGCCGGAAGCAGCCTGGTGTGAAGAACAGGGCTCAGAGAATGAGGCTTTCCTGCGGTCTGAAGCTGCCATGGCTAGCGTGGGGGAGAAGGCCTCCAGGGTAGTCAGGGGGAGTGGGAGTGGTTGGGGCTCTTACCTGAACCCCTACTCGGGACACAAAGTGCAAGCAGTTACTGGTGGTGTGAATTTCCAGACCCTAGAGATAGAGGCCAAGTCAAGTAAAGCCTGGCTTCAGCAGAGGCAGTGGGCAGGACCCCACAGTGGACACGGGATTCTAAAGTGAGCAGAATGGGAATAGAGCCCCACGATGTCATTGTCCTAACTGCTGTGTAACTTTGGGCTTGTTGCTCCCACCCTTTACCCCCCCATAAGGCCACAGGGAAACTGTGTCCTTTCTGAGATAACAGAGTCTCAGAAGTTTCTTGAATAGAGAACAGGGGGAAAGGTATGGGGTTGGGGGTGAGGGAGAGCAACTCTGATTTTCTCAACTGGTTGTTTCAAGTGTAAGCATCCTCTCCCATCTCTATTAATCTGCTCCACCCCCACCCCCAGAACCCTGCCAGGGCTTAAATCTGCTGCCCGGGCCACATGAAATTGCCCCTCTGGTTTGGGAAAGGTACTCAGGAATGGTGAGACGACAAGTGAATCATCTGGTCTCCATCTAAACACCTGTACACAGAAGGCATATCAATACAAGATGCGGGGGCTCCTGGGCCATGTTTCAGGGCTCGGACAAGGCTGCCGGGGGAGGGGGTCAGGAAGAGGTTAGGAGTCAGAACTCACGGAAGGGTCATCCACCTGCACCGCTCCAACACGGCCCTCTGTTCCAATAGCTCCTCGGGGCTGCAGCTCAGGATGTTGTGACAGATCCCAGCCACATGGCTGCTCTAAGGGAGGACTGCAGGTTGTTTGACTGCATCTGATTCCACACCCTATACCTCCCCACCCATCCAGGAGACTCACAATCCTCAGGATTTTGCTTTCCTTCTCAGCTCTGGGCAGTCCTAAAAGCAGAGAGTATAGGGCCCTTCTTTAGAAAGGAGCAGGGGGTACCTTCTCCTGCCGACATGGGGCTGGGAAGGTCCTCTGACACTTGTCCCTTGCTTTGTCTACACTGGTGTCCTTACCAGAGCTATAATGGTCTCAGAGTTTCAACTCCAAAGTTTCAATCCGGACACCTGACTCAACAGCAATCACTGCCCTCGTCCTAACCTCCCACCGTTCCCAAATGTTACCTGTGCTTCTGCCAGGGAAACCCCATGACCCACCCCATGGCCTGTCACCCCATACCCAGAGACAGGCTTCTTCTCTTCTTACTCACCACCCCCTAGCTCTCACACCCAATCTTGGTCTGATTCACAGGTTATAAAAAGCTCTGCAGCCTAGACCAGCCTGTCCCCTGTCCCCATACCTCCTGCAAGACTTGGCCCAGTTCCCCGCACAGCACGCCAATCTCCTGGCAGGCAGAGAAGTCATTTAAGTGAGAGAAGAGGTACCTGGCAGAGGAAGGACAATTGAGATGTTGGACATAATTGTCACCTGAGAACTGGAGATAATTCCTACCTTTGGTGGGATGTGCTCAACACAGGATTTATTTGTCCTATATGTACCAGGTCCTGTTGTAGGCACCAGGAGACAGCCATTAAATAGAAAGCTGTATCATTAATGATTTAACTTCAACTGTCCTGAGCATTGCAAATGAGCTGCAAGAGTGTTATACAGGGAAGGCATCTCTGAGGAGGTGATATTTGAGTTAAGACACATAGGACAGACAATTGCTCTCCATTGGTTGAGGGACCAGGGAGATTATTCATTGGTAAAGATGCTTGCCTCTAAATGACCTGAGTCCCTGAGTTCAGTGCCTGGGACGCCATGGTGGAAGACGAGAACTGAGTCTTGTAAAAGATGCTCTGACCTTTGCCACACTCCTATGCTTGTGCGCACGCGCCACACACACACACACACACACACACACACACACACATCAAACAAGCAAACAAAGACTCAACTGTTGATAAAATCATTAAGATGACAAGCTCTAGGGTGGGGTAGGAAGCAGGGTCCCAGTGTCCCTGCACAGATCTGCTCTGACATATCAGATCAAGAGCCAAGCACTGTTTTTCTGTCCCAGACCCTAGAGGATACCAAGGACAAGAATAGTCAGTCACTAGTCACACATCCCTAGTACCTGTTGAGCCAAGAGAGGAGGGCATGGGCCTCCCGGACCAGCTCTACAGCAGCATTGAGGACGTCAGCAGGTGTCTCAGCACAGTCCTCCCAGACGGCCTTGGACCAAGCTTTGGAAGGCCTGGGTCCTTTCCAGCAGCCCTGAGCCAGGCTCTGCAGGTTCTCCCGTCTGTAGCTTAGAGCCCTGCATCAAAGCAGGGCATATGACTGCATCCGCCCTGGCAGCCAGCCCACATGGGCAAACCCCTAAGCTGGTGGATTGCTACAGCCAGCGCGGGCAGTGCTCACTCACCAATGCCCGGAGCTGTTCCACTCCATCAGAATGAGCTCCTGGTGGCCCAAAGGCCACACAGTCAGAGCCTCGAGGCTTTGGGGACAGAGTTGCAGCAGGTACTTCCCAGGCAGCTCCCAGTCCTCGAAAGGGATAGTCCTGTAGGGCATCATCAAGGCCTGGAGCAGAAGCAGTCAGCGTGGGGAGAAAGGTGTCACTGCCGTTCTGAGATTTTATTACACCAGAGCTCTTCCCCTCCTTCCTGTCCCTAATGACAACTCCGAGTCCCTGGCTGGGTTCTGCCCTTCTCACAGCTGATGCTACTGAGTTGAAAACCATATACAGCAATGACTCTAGCATTTGTGTCCAACCTACTGGCGTTACCATCTACCAAATTCATGCTCAAATACTTTGACATATAGTGACCATGAAACACATCAAACAGGGGCTAGAGAGATAGCTCAGTGCCAAAGAGCACTGGCTGTTCTTCCCAAGGACCCGGGGTTCAATTCCCAGCACCCACATGGCAGCTCACAACTGTCTGTAACTCCAGTTCCATAGGACTGACACCCTCACACAGACATATATACAGGCAAAACACCGATGCACATTAAATAAATAAATCTTTAAAAAAACAAAAACAACAAAAGAAGCTAGCAAGATGTTCAGTGGTTAAGGACAACACAAACTGTTCTTGGCAGGGACCTAAGTTTGTTTTCCTATATTCATATCCCAAGCACGTGGAGTAACGGAGACCTGAGAAGGGGGCTAGCACTTAAGATAGAATAGTTCTGTGCCTAAATTTCTTCACATAAAGCAGGAACAGGACTGGAGAGATGGCTCAGTGGTTAAGAGCACTTACTGTTCTCGAAGAGGACCCAGGTTCAGTTCCCAGCACCCACAGGGAAACTCACAACCATCTGACAGCACTCTCAAGGTGCACATACATATGTGCAGGTAAAACACACACACACACACACACACAAAGTAAATAAAATGGGAACCCAAGAAGTGCCTGCTTCTAACCATGTACTTTAAGATGATTGTTGTGGGCCACTCAGTTCACAGTCAGACAGCAGCGGCCATCACATTGCTGGCCAGGCTGTCTACTGTGACCTTACTTTTGTGGGAGGCAATTTTTGAGAACTTTACCCATATTCGGGTGTGGTTGGCACATGCCTTTAATCCTAGCCCTTGGAACAAGGAGACAGATTCCCTGAGATTCACAACCAGGGCTATATATAGAAACCCTGTCTCAAAACAAAACAAAACAAAAAATACAGGCGTAGAGAGATGGCTCAGTGGTTAAGAGAGCACTGCGCTCTTCCAGAGTCCCGTGAGTTCAATTCCCACCAACCACAGGTGGCTCACAATCCATCTGTAATGGGATCTGATGCCCTCTTTCTGGTGTGTCCTGAAGAGAGCAATGGTGTACTCACACAAAAAAATAAATAAATAAATAAAAAATAAAAAACCAATTTACCCATCGGTCCCCTTTTTCACCTTTCTAGAAGATGGGGACCACCCATCATCATCCCTGATACACGACTGGGTAAACCAATGGAGAGAGATGTAACAGGTGTTCATGCTATGGTGGAAAGCCTCCCATCCCAGGTCTGACTGTCATGGGGAGTGTGTTTTCATTAGGTGGTTCCTCCCCAAACTTCTCCAGTGCCATTAAGAGTGCTGGTTTGGGAGTTCAGGAGCCAGGGTTACTCGGGACAATTTCATTCCCAGTTGAATGTTCTGGTCTGCCATCCTCCCTTCTAGAGAACACAAACATTCAAGCTACCATGCTATCCACACCACCATGGTCTCATTTGTTCCAATTCATCGAATAGACCTGTGGTCACCACCTGGCAAGGGGGTAGTGCTGGCCTGGCCCCAAGTGTGGGAGTCTGCCAGCTTTTAGCTCTCCCGGGCTGCTCACACTGAAAAGGCCTCCCAAGCAGCTCCACTCCACCCCCTGTCTGAGAGCCTCAAAACTTCCCTCCTGCAGCCACAGAACGCCCTCATTTTTCCTGAGCCGACTGTGTTTGTGACTCTTGGTCCACCTGGGAGTGAGAATCACTCCCGACAGAAGCCCAGGGTGGAGCTGTGTCACCTCTTCAGAAAGACTGGGTTTCTGTTTCTCTTACTGCCCAACCTCAGACCGGGAAAATGACACCAAGGGCCAGCCCTGTTTCCAAGACTGAACAAATCACTTCCTGGCTCTCTGTATTTTCTACTTCGAAAAATGGGCTTAATAATAGCTCACAGGGCCCTGGGGCACAGGGAAGATGACGGAGATAAAGGGGGCTAGGCCACGAGAGCTCCCTGTTTTCCTTACTTATTACCGCACCTGTCCCGCCGCCAACCTGGCGGGCCCTAGAACACACAGAATCTAAGAAAGACCCCTTCCTGCATCTTGGGCCCTCTAGTGCGCCTGGCCCATCTCTGCAAGCACATGTGCCTGTACGGGGGACTCTGGTATGCTGGTACAGAACAGACGCTCTATAAATACCTGTTTGATTAATAGACTCCGCAGGTTCTTTTCTTCCCTTTTTCCTCCATAACTTTTTGATCCAAGGGCACCCCCACTAACCCCAGAGCCCCCCTTTTTCGCCCTCCTCTCCCGTTCACCAACCTCCTCAGCCAAGCTGCCACCTTTCCGGGGTCCAGGCCTCCACGGCTCCATACTGAGCTCCGCCCCGCAGCTTCCACCCCTGCAGGAATTTCCGCTCACAGACGGAGCCCGGAGCCCGCGGGGGCTGGGCCAGGGCAAGCAGGGCGGGGCCGCTGCATACCTGGGCCCACGTGGCCATCCAGGTGAGGCAGTGCCACTGCCATTGGTCCAACCGCCTGTCTTCCTCCTGCCCTGCCCCTCTGGCATCCTAGGACTTTGGCAGCTAGGCAGTTGGACTCCTGGGCTGGCGCCAAGGGGTGTGACTCAGGCAGTCCGGAACTGGCATGGGATTCGACTCAAAACTGTCCACACCAAGGAGAAGAATCCCTGTAAGTTTGATGTTAGCCCGGTCTACATTGGAGTTCCAGGCTAGCCAGGGCTGTGCATGGGACTTTGTCTCAAATATCAACAAAACAAAAAACAAACGACTGGGCACAAATCCCAGCCTAGAGTAGCTGGTGAATGGTTGGTGCAGAAGCAAAGCGCATGCCTTGTCCCCAAACACCCACCCTGGTCCCCGTGGCATCTCGTTATTGTCATCTGGAGTTGTCCCACAGACAGCTGACCTAACTTTCAGTGTTCAGTTCCAGGGTATAACAGTCCTTGCTTCATTGGACATTTGCAAGTATCTGAGCAAATGAAGGCTTTAAATGGTGACTCCTGCTTGTGATCTCAGGATTCTGGAGGCTGAGGCAGGTGGATTGCTCGAGTTCAAGGAGGACCTGGACTACAGAGCGAGCCCATTCCAAAACAAAATGAAACAGCAGAAACTAAATCCAAGTAAATAATAGCGGCAGCCTGGGACTCTGCCCCTTTGACAATCTGCTGAGACTTAGAGAACCTTTCTCAAAGTAAGACTTTAAGCATTTCAGTTATTACATATTTTAGGACACAAAGAGCCTTTATTGGTTGCCATAGTAAGTAAGGAGGAAACACACCAGCCATTCCTGAGAGATATTTGCAGATATGTTAGCTGCCTCCTGAAAGTACTTTTATTCTTGCTTTTTTTTTTTTTTTTTTTTTTTTTTTTTTGGTTTTTCGAGATAGGGTTTCTCTGTGTAGCCCGGGCTGTCCTGGAACTCACGCTGTAGATCAGGCTGGCCTCAAACTCAGAACCTCTGCCTCCCAAAAGCTGGGATTAAAGGCGTGTGCCACCACTGCCTGGCTATTCTTGCTATTTTTTAAAGATACTTTTCATTCTTACTATGTTGCTCAGACTGCTCTACAACTCATGAGTTCTAGTGGTTTTCCTGCCTTAGTTTCCAAAAAAGCAGGGACCACAGTTTACACCACACAGCCAGCTAGAATGATGTTCTTAAAAGCCCCAAGCAATTGGGGCTGTCGGGATGGCCAACAGTTAAGAACGGGCAGAGAGAGGACTCGGTTCAATTCCTAGGACTCACATGTTGATTCACAACTGTCTGTAACTCCAGTTCCAGGGAATCTGACGCCCTCTTCTGGCCTCCTTATGAACTGCATGAACATGGTACATAACACAGGCAAACACCCCACACACAAAAAAATCTCTTTTATAAAAACAAAAATGGGTCTGGAAAGATGGCTCAGAGGTTAAGAGCACTGACAGCTTTTCCAGAGCTCCTGAGTTCAATTCCCAGCAACCACATGGTGGCTCATAACCATCTGTAATGAGATCCCTCTTCTGGTGTATCTGAAGACAGCGACAGGTACTCACAAACATAAAAATAAATAAATCTTTAAAAACACAAAACAAACCCACAAAAACAATGCTCAGAATTACACCATTAGTTATAACAAGACACAAATCTGTGGCCAAGTGTGATAGTGCACACTTTAATCCCAGCACTCAGGAGGCAGAGGTAGGTGGGCTCTGGGAGTTCAAGGCCAGTCTGGTCTACATTGTGAGTTCCAGCACAGTCAGGACTATGTAGAACCCCAATATAAATTTTAATGTAACCATGTAATATGTATATTTATATATATATATATATATATATATATATATATATATTTTTTTTTTTTTTTTTTTTTTTGGTTTTTGAGACAGGGTTTCTCTGTATAGCTCTGGCTGTCCTGAAACTCACTCTGTAGACCAGGCTGGCCTCGAACTCAGGAATCCGCCTGCCTCTGCCTCCCAAGTGCTGGGATTAAAGGCGTGCGCCACCACCGCCCGGCAATATATTTATTTTTAAAGAATACTGACCAGGTATGGTGGAACACACGTCTCAAAAAGCACAAGGGCTGCGGAGCTGGCTCAGTGTTAAGAGCCCTGGCTGCTTTTCCAGAGGACCTGGGCTCAGTTCCTAGCACCCACATGGCAGCTCAACTGTCTTTGATTCTAGTTCCAGGGATCCAATGATCTCTTCTGGCCTCTGAAGTCACGAGTCATGATAATGGTACACAGACATATATATGCAAGCAAAGATGCATATAAAAATATACATAAATTTTTTTTCTTTTGGTTATCAGATACTCTTTTATTGAAATATTTTCTTGTTGCTTCTTAACTAGCTGGGCACTCCACTGCACCACTGTTAATGTCATCTATGATGTCATGAGGGTGGCGGCCATCCACATTGCAGCCCACAGACTGTGTAGTACCCAGGATCTCCTTGGTAGTTCCAGAAAGTTCTCTGACCGAAAGAGCGGTGTCATCACCTGCCGGGCAATGTTGACAATCTCATCAATAGTGATGTTTCCACTGTGTTTAATATTCTTCTGCTTCTTCCTGTCTCTTGGTGTCTCCTTGAGGGCTTTGATGATCGGGGCAGAGGCAGAGGGCACCACCTCAATCTGGGTCTGTCTGTTCTAGATGGTCAGTTTCACTGTAACCCTCAGACCTTTCCAGTCACTGGTGGCCTTGGCAATGTCATCACCAAGCTTTTTTTGGAGACAGACCCAGAGGACCAATCTTAGGGGCCAAGGCAGATGTGGCACTGGCCTCACCTTCAGTGCACCTCAAGTACACCACTTTTATCCTGTTGGGGTTGAACTTGGGTGGCATGGTAGAGATGGCTGGTGTCAGATGAACCTGAATTTGGGATGACCAAAGAAAGTTGTAACCGTAGCCTCCTCTGAGACAAAAAGCTATTTTTTTCTTAAAAAACAAAACCTGAGACACAAATGCATGATACACTGAGGTACTTATTAATAAATAGCATTAGAAAAATTAAAGTTAAATCTTTTTTTTTTTTGGTTTTTTCTAGACAGGGTTTCTCTGTGTAGCCCAGGCTGTCCTGGAACTCACTCTGTAGACCAGGCTGGCCTCGAACTCAGAAATCCGCCTGCCTCTGCCTCCCAAGTGCTAGGATTAAAGGCGTGCGCCACCACCAGCCGGCTAAAGTTAAATCTTACTTTTTAGTTGTATTAGGGCACCATTTTTCTTTTTAAAGATTTATTATGTATACAGTGTTCTGCTTACATATATGCCTGCAGGCCAGAAGAGGACACCAGATCTCATTACAGATGTTTGCTGGGAATTGAACTCAGGACCTCTGAAGAGCAGCCAGTGCTCTTAACCTCTGAGCCGTCTCTCCAGCCCCAGGCATTATTTTTGAATGAAAACATAAAACTGAGCCGATGAGATTGTTTTATCAGTAAAGGCACCCTGCCTGTCCCCAAGCCTGACGGCCTGACTTCAATCTCTAGGACCTACATGAGAACTGATTCTTACATGTAGTCCTGTGACTGCCACACGCACACCACAGTACTCATACACCTCAATAATTTTAGCGTATTCATATATAGACTTTAAATATATTTCTTTTAAAGAACACTAGCCAAGTATGGTGGGAACACCCTTTAACTCCGGCACTCAGAAGGGAGGGCAAGTGGATTTAAGTTTGAGGCTAGCCTGGTCTTCATGGTGAGTTCTAGGACAGCAGAACTACAGAGACACTGTCTCATTTAGTAGGACGAGTGGTCTAACTTAGCACTTACTTTTGCGGTGCTGGGAACTGAACTTCAGGCCTTACATGCTGGGCATGTGCTCCAACACACAACCGTGTACTCAGCTCTCCTCTCACAGATTAATTAGCAAACTATAAGACAGGGAATGCAGAAGTGTGACGGAGAAGTCTGGGCCAGCAGACTGAGAACAGGTAGTGGCCATTCGGTCATTCAAAGTCTGACAGACACATTGGTGCCTAACCAATGGCAGCTACATGATATCAGGCCTGACAAAGGAGCCTTCAGGAGTTAAGAATGGCTAAGACATGCACAGTCTTGAAACAGCTGTAAAGCGTTTCTTTACTTTTCAGAGAGTCGTATGGATCCCAGATGGCCTGGGATTCCCTGTATGTTGGAGGATGGTGACCTTGACTTTCGGACCCTCCTATTGAGTACAGGGGTTTTAACACATGCCAGGTGTGAACTCGAGTTTCACCCTGTATTCAGGTCTGTATTCTTTTGTTTTGTTTGAAACAGGATCTCATTATATAGCCCAGGCTGTCCTGGAACTCACTCTGTGGACCAGGCTGGCCTAGAACTCAGAGATTTGCCTGCCTCTGCCTCCTGAGTGCTGGGATTAAAGTGTGCCACTCTGATGGTTTGTATATACTTGGTTCAGGAAGTGGCACTATTAGAAGGTATGCCCCTGTTGGAATAAGTGTGTCACTGTGGGTGTGGGCTTTGAGACCCTCATCCTAGCTGCCTGGAAGCCAGTCTTTTCCAAGCAACCTTCAGATGAAGATGTAGAACTCTCAGCTACTCTTATACCATGCCTGCCTGGATGTCCCCACCTTGGTGATAATAGACTTAACTTCTGAACCTGTAAGCCAGCCCCAGTTAAATGTTGTCCTTATAAGAGTTGCCTTGGTCATGGTGTCTGCTCACAGCAATGAAACCCTAAGCCAGCTACCATGACTGGCCACTTGTATCTCATTCTCTCCTTTGTTTTTGAGACAAGGTTTCTCTGGCCTCCAGTTCAGAGATCCTTCTGCCTCTGGAGTACTGGGGTTACAGACATGTGCCACCATGCCCAGCTTTTTTCTCTTCTTTCTTGTGGTTCTGGGGATCTACTCCAGAGCCTGCAAGTGATAGACAGGCTCTCAAACACTGCACTAGAGCCCTCTTATTCTTGATTTAGATATCCTACTATTCTGAAAACTGTCCTGCTTTTCATTTTCACAGAAAACCATAGCTAGGCATGCTGCCCTATATCTTTAAGCCCAGCATTCTTGAAGCAGAAGCACATGGATCTCTGTTGAGTTCAGGACCAGCCTGATCTACATAGTGAGTTCCAAGATAGCAAGGGAGCTATGCAGAAAGATTCTGTCTCAAAAAAAAAAAGAAAAGAAAAAGAAAAAATGAGAGATAACAAAATACATGCACACAAGTAAATGTAGTTAAATTTTTTTAACACAATATTTTAGACAACTTAATGGCACAAGCAAATCTTTTTTGATCATGCTCAAGTCCACAAAAGAGATGTACTTGTGGGAATTCCATCTTTGCGGTGGGGATGGGGGTGAGGGGTGGAATGAAGTGTACTCTCCCACCAAGGTGGTTGAATTTACAGAACACAAATGGCAAAGTGGCTAACAAGTCATATGGCCTCTTTTGCCGAATGCTCACATATGGTCCAGACCAGGGCCGAGGAAAGCTGCCGGGTACCTGTTTGATGCCTGGACTCGTGGGCACTGCCAGCCAAGGCTTTACCTACATGCCTAGCCTGGCCTCTGGTAAATGGGGGAGGAGCTGATACTCGGGTCTGATGCTGATCTCTCCTGACAGCTGCTCCGGCTGGCAAGGCAGCAGCAGGCAGGGGGGGAAGGGACCAGATTTAAAGATCCAGCCACCCCGCCCCCTGCCAGACTTGGGTAAGCCAGCATCGGTGAGCATCCTCGGAGCACACAGTGCCCAGGCAAATAGGTCAGGGACCCCTATGCTCTGGCTTCCACTTCTTGGTACCCTGGGCAACAACATCTAGTCTACATTTCTGCTCCCATTTCACAGGCCAACAGGGAGACCCCCACTATGAGATTTCGACGCCTGACTCCTGGCTACTTCCGGGTGCTACAGGTAAGTAATACCGGCTTTCGGCCCTACTGACCTCTTCCTCCCCACTTCCCCCAATGACAGGGCTGATCCCCCCAACAGCCAGGCTGTCACATTCCCTGCTGCCTGACTAGCCAGGACCCAGATGGGCAGTGAGGCGAGAAGGATTGGGGTGGAATCTCCCTGGGGCAGAAATGGCGTCCATATCTCCTTTACCCAGCTGCGCCATCTTATCCCCTTCCTGCCTCATGTGCACCCTCTGTGTTCTCCCAGATGCAGGTGGCTGGGGAGCTGAAGGCAGAGCCCCGGAGCTCACTGGTTGGGATTGTGGCTACACTGTTGGCTGTCCTCGGGTTAGGTGGCTCCTGTTATGCTGTATGGAAGATGGTGAAGCAGCGGCAGCCATCACAAGCCCCGTGAGGAGGCAGGCAGCTTCTCACCCAGGCTTAGAGGTAGGTGACTCAGGTGAGGGGGCTGCAATATCCAAATCCCACTTTTTCCCCTTGGGGATTAGTCTCGGCCATCCTAGAGCCTACTCCCCAGTTTTACGCTGTAGGTAGATTTCCAGCCTAGATTCAAAGAAGCAGGCGGAGGATACCTGTTCCAAAGCTGGAACTTGGAGGGAGTAGACAGCTTGGCCCAGAAATCCCTGGTAAGGGAAGTTAGCATCAGAGGTGCACCCAGGTCCTTTATTTTGGGCAGAATACCCAGAAGAAGAGAGGCTCTCTGCAAACTCAAAATCCAAAGCATACATTCTTAGCCTAGCCGATGAAGCACTGTCCATGGGCAGTTTTCTGCCCTGCATCCTTAGGCCACTCAGGTAGATGTGTCCATCTCAGGGATCTCAGTGGACACTTCCGTGGGCACGCCCAGCCGCTGGGGTTGCACATACGAGCCCATGCCTGCTGCTCTCTCAGCTTCTTCCTGACTGTAGGGTTCGACACTCAGCTGCTTCAGCCTGGGAGAAAGAAGAGTAGCAGATCGCAGAGCTCACCAAGTGCAAGACCTTCCTGCATGGCAACCCATCCACCAGCCCTCTACTGACCACTTCATACCTTTTCTTGTGGTCTTTGGATCGGAAGTGGGTCTTCAGGTTGGCAGAATCGATGAAGTACCTCCTGCAGAGATGTAGGGTGAGGGAAAGAGTGAAGGGGTGAAGTCTCTCAGGTATGCCTACCTCCCTGGTCCTAGCTCGTTGCGGGACATCAGATTCTGAGCCCGAAGAAATGAGAGGCGGGCTGACCCACGGGTCTCAAGACAGAACCTTCTAGGGGCTTGCGGCCCGGACCTCGCTGCTCCGGGCTGGTACCTCAGACCCTGCTCCTCCCCTGGCTGGACTCACGCGCAGGCCAGACAGCGATGCAGGCCGCCCCCTGGCAGGTCCGGGTCGGGCTCTGCGTCCCGCTCCGGCTTGGGCCGCGGCAGCCCCTGCGGCCTCAGCTGCCGATGGATCTCATCCAGGTCCGGCCGCCGCTTCTTGGCCTTCATCTGGCGAGCTAAGGAATGTGCTCGGTGCGCGCCGGTTCGCCGGGAACGACCCATGATCAGAGGGACACACACACAAGACCAAGAAACAGGGAGTAGGGAAAAGACCCACACGTGTTGTCGCTTCCGGGCCGCTCAATGACGTCACGAGAGGCCCGCCCGGGGGCGGAGCAGGATTGGCCAGACTGCCTTTGATGACATCACGGACGGGTTGGCTGCTTGAGCGCCCCCAGATGGTCGTTGATGACAGTGACTGGGCTATGGCGGGGCAGTAGCGGGCCTGGGGAGTGGGGAACCGGTCCCATTATTCTGCCCGCCCCATCATCACTTCCCGGTTTTCACACCTCGAATTTCAGCGGTAGGGGATGCTTTTAATGTTTCTGACAGCACTGATGCTTGTGCCATGAATAAATTATTTCATAAATGAGAATTAATGTGGAATCATGGATGGGTCACCCCGAGATACCCCTAGGTTCTAACAAAGAGCCTTCTTCCCCCCACCCCCACCCCTGGCGTTTCATTTTACCTCTCTCCTCTGTTCACCCCCATACACTCTCAAATTCCTGGGGCAAAGAGCGGAAAATTGTTTCACAAAGAATCTACCCCCTAAGGGGTCTGTCCTTGGAGAATGCTCAGCTCTTCATACAAAAAGAACATTTTGTCTGTTGTTTGGTTGTTTGGTTGCTTGCTTGATTGGTTGGTTCGTTGGTTTTTCAGAACTGGGGTTGGTGCCCAGGGCTTCCTATAATCCAGGCAAAAAGTCTAATAGAGGAGTTTGGGGTGGGGGCACTGCATCCCTATCCCAAGAGGAAATGTCCCTAGAACCCCCACCTCTGCTTTCTTTCTCTATGCCCAGGCTCATGGGGAGGGCTGGCAGGAAAGGGGAAAATGACCAAGAAGTGGTACCTTTGCTCATCTTGGCCTGGTGCCTCTCAGGCTGGCCAGAGCCAGCTCTACTCTATGGGGGCCAAGGACCTCAGCAATAATTCAGAGTTCTGGCTCTTTGGAACTAGTTGCCAGGAAACAGGGAGTCAGGCACGTGCATCCTTGGGAGAACAGGTTTCTAGGCCAGACCTGCAGTGAAATGGAAGCCTAGGGTGCTGACTGGAGGCCTGGGATCTTCTGACTCCAGCTCATGAGAACTGGGTAGACACAGAGTGGGACCCTGATGAGGACTCAGCTAAAATGGCTACTATCACAGGATGCATAGGTATGGCTCCTGGACTCAAGACTTTGAGTGGAAGACTTTTTTTCTATAGCTATTCTAAGACATGAATCGCCATCAGTGTTCCTGAGTGCAGGCAGGAAAACAGACTCTCCAAAAAGCTGACTTCATTAACTTTGGCCAATATGGGTCAAGACTTGGGGCTGAAATGGCACAAGCCTGCCCCAACCTCAGAATCCCTGGGATCAGGTTTACCTGCTTGGCACAGTGCCAGCAGGGGAGACTGGTGCATCTTTCATGAAGTCACCGGATCTCTGGGACAGGCTCTCCGTTCTTCCAAGTTTCTGGAGCCAGAGCCTCTGGTGCCCATTGATCTACCACCTTCCGTGCCTGGGTGCCAGGTCCCTTTCCCCTGCAGCCATGAACCAAGCTTTCTGGAAAACTTACAAGTCCAAAGTGCTGCAGACTCTGAGTGGAGAGTCTGAAGAGGACCTGGCAGAGGAGGTGGGCACTGTTCGTGTTTTCTAGGACAGACAGACAGCAAAGATAGGGGGTACGGAGAGTATTAAATAGGCTGGGGAAGAAGATAGATTCATTTGTGCAAAAATTGTAGGTGGGATTACGAACAGCATAGTGCAATGACAGAGATGTTCAAGAAAATGAGAACAGGGGATCTAGGGCCATGAGAGAAGCAGTCACTGACTCCAGGGATCTCGTGAGCTGCCATATGATAAGGATTATTCCAGCACCACTTGGCCGAAGACACAAAAGGACATTATGCTTTATACAGCTTTCTAGTAGACAAAGCTGGAGAGTGACAAGCCCCTGTTTCTGGAAGTAGGGAGTGGCTCTTACGATCTTTGGACCACAGCAGCAGCAGCCGATCAAACCATACTTAGACCGTATGTGGTGGTGAGGGAGAGGGCAAAAAAGACTTTGAAACTAAGAGAGTTTACGTCTAGAGGGTGTGGTAAATGGCAGTTACACAAATAGACATGGCAGGGGGCAGGAACTAGCCTGGTGAGGGGGTGGGTAAGCATATGACTGGACAGGTTGGTGTCCAAGGCTGGCTTTCTATGGATGTTGTCTGTAAGAAAATGCTACAATTAGTGTCTCTGTGAAGTGTCCAGTGTGGGCGTGAACGGGATCTAGTGAGTTTTCACGGGTGTGTTTTGAGCAGGATTCTGCTCCTGTATGCTTTTGTGTAGGCATTTACAGGTGTTACGTTTGGCTGGTAGAGAAATTTGGAGGGCTGTGCATACAGGTCTCTGTTTAGCCAGCTTCCTGCAGGAGGAGAAGATACAGGGATGCATTGCTTAGCCACATAAATGCTCGTGTGTGGGTGCCTGACTGCGTATGTGTATACAGGGGGAAAGGTCTAGCCACAGAGAGGCATGTATGTCTGTAGTAGTGCACACTGTATGTTTTGAGATCGTTTGGATGTTTGAGAGTGGGAGGTGTTTGTGCTCAAGGGTATCTGCAGAGATTTACCATGCAGGCCTGAGTATGAGAGCATAGGCATTGTATAGGGGTAAGTGTGCCCGTAAGCACTCCCATGGGCCCGAGTGGAGATGCAGGGCACACAGGAGATGTGCTTTTATGCTATATAGACTGCCTAGTGTGTGTGCACTGGTTAGCAATGGGGCTCCTCTCATGCTGGGCGTGGGGGGGGGGTGTCTTGTGTCCCAGAGGGAGAGCCCAGCATTAGTGGAGTCTGAGACGGCAGAACCCACAGAGGAGACATTCAACCCCATGTCACAGCTGGCCCGCAGGGTGAGTTCAACAGTCTTCCATCCAAGCCTGGGAAGCTTGACAGAGGCTGTGGTGAAGCCCTGGAGGCTTGTCTAGTCCTGACTCCCAGCTCTTTCCTCCCAGGTTCAGGGGGTTGGGGTGAAAGGCTGGCTGACAATGTCATCTCTGTTTAACAAAGAAGATGAGGACAAACTGCTGCCACCAGAGCCCTGTGCTGATCAGTATGTGTGTCCTTAGGGGACGGGGCTGGAAGAGTCCTAGGATCGCTCTTCTGTCATGATGGCGCCCTCTGTCTTTCTAATCCTGTGGGGCTTTATAGGGACAGTCCCGGGATGCTTTTTCCTATCGGGGATAGACCAGGCCTGTGTAGGAGATGGGGTTAAATCTCTTGGGACTGAGGTAAAAGGCAAGTCCTTACTGAGGTAAAGGCTCCTCCCTCTTCCTGAGGACAGCCGTCTCCCTAGAATCCAGGACAGCAGAAAAGACCTTTCTGGATGCTTGTGATGAAGGGTGGTCTAGATGGTAAACCCTCACCCTCCAATGCAGTTTATCACCAGTGTAGATTTCCCCTTCTTCTGATTCTCTTGGTGTCCATGGAGGCCTGAGGATCCCAGAGGACCCCGAGGCACACCAGTTTGGAACGCGTTGGTCTTTGTTTCTCACACATCTGCCTTTCAGCCCTGTGTACTCCCCCCCCCCCACGTTCCCTTCTTCCCTAGGACCTCCATCCATTACTTTTGCCTCAGGGGTCCTCCCCACTCCTCCCCCACCTTCCAGTCCCAGTTCTGGGAGGACTTTTCCAGAGGCAAGGCTCCTTCTTCAAGCCTGTCACCCCTCCTTGACAGCACTTTCCCGCACCGACTCCCCCTAACCCCTCATCTTTTCTAAGCATCTGTGCCAGGATTTCTTCCACTTTCTCCGTGTACCAAATTCCTCTTTCCCTCAATCTTAGAGTCTAACTACTTTGCTCACCTGACTCTCTGCCCTCACCGGAGGCGAGGGATCTCTCCTATAGGACCTAAACAAGCCCACCTCAGCTCTCTCGTGCCCTTCTCCTCTCAGAGACCCTTCCTGGCTTTCCAGACCTGACTTGATGGCCTATCCTCTCTGTACCAGAGTCTCTTCTCCAAACTCCTGACCGCCCCATCCAACTCGGGGATCCGGGTTCCCCTCTGCCCAGCCCTCTCACCTCTTTCCTTGACCCTGTCGCTCTCCACCTCCCCTTGCTTGCAGGCCCTGACCTTGCCCTGACTCCCTTGGCCGCAGTGCTTGTCTTCTGTCTTCTGCCCCTCTCTGGGACCCCGAGCCATCCTGTTGACCCCCTGCCTCTCCTGCAGCCCACTGGCTGCGCCCCCTTCCTCGCAGGCGACCGCAGCCGAGACCGAGCCGCGCGGACCAGGATTCTGGGACGCGTTCGCCAGCAGGTGGCAGCAGCAGCAGCAAGCGGCGGCATCCATGCTGCGTGGCGTGGAGACCACCGCGGAGCGAGACCCGGAGACCCAGGACAAGCCTACCGAAGAGGCCACCGAGTGCCCCGAGACACGGGAGGCGGATCCCGCGGCAGGCTTCAAGTGGGGTTTTCTCACCCACAAACTGGCAGAGATGAGGGTGAAGGCTGCGCCCAAGGGCGACTAGATGGCCAGCCGGCCTCGCTGGCGCCCGTTCTTCCCTATCTCCCATAAAAATCTCCTGGATCGACACTCAGTGTCTCTGTGTAATTTTTTTTTCGGACAACAGGAAAAGTTACTTTTAGGTGGGCGACCTTGGGGGTGGGGAGCTTCTGGCTAAAGGGTTCTTCACCTACTTTACTGACACAAGTGCCAACGCACTCCAGGTGACAGGATGGGTGACCTTAGATTTAAGATGAGATTTTTCAAAAAAGCCCCAGAGGACAGACTCTTCTTCCCTGTCCATCTTCATTTCATTCGGCAAACCCTGCTGGTGGCCCAACAGCCTACGCGAAATCGAAATGCACAATGCTGGACCAACGAGGTAGTTCTCCACCAGCGGGTCCATACAAGGTTTTGTTGAAGCACAAAACAGGACTGCCTGTGGGGAACTCAGGGGACATGGGGAATTTTGGGACAGTTTCCCGGAGAAGAATACAGAGTTAGGGAAGGAAATCGAAGCTGAAGGGGGTGAATCCCGAACAAAGGCTTCAACCGGAACCTGTGAAGAAAACCTGCGACTTTGTGTCGCCGAGGAAAAAGGAACCCCTCTGGCCATTGAGTTGGTGGAGGGCTTCTCACTGCATGAAGTCCTGTGTTTAGGCCCCAGTGTTACGTAAACCACAGGGGTTGGTAACAGGTGAGGCTGACCTGGGACACACAGAAACGATGTAGCAGGAGGTTCTGAACCTTGACCTAAAGGTGCCCCAGTTTCAGAGATTTCCATCGCAGTTCAGCCTTTCTTACCTCCGGACTCTGGGAGAGCGGGGCTGAGGTGCGAAGCTCCGGGAATTCTGGGTGATTTAAACAAGCTACTGTGTATTGAGCATTTCTCTATTCCAGGCACATTCGCCACATGCATTACAGCTCCTCCAGAACGCTGTCCTCTGCCTCCTTTAATAACCATCAAAGGCCCCCCGTTTGGTCAAGGTCACACACTCAGCCTGGAACCCACGCTCAAAACCCACACACTCAGCCACGCAAACTAGTTCTCCTCTTTCCTCAACATCTGCCCGCTAAGTCAAACTCATGGTCCTTTTATTAAATAAGATTCTAGCTTTATTCAGTAGTTCGCTCATCTCCCACCCCAAGTCCATCACTGCTCACATTTAGCATCTAGAGAGGCCACGTGGCCACTCGACCCGTTTCCACAGTCCGCGCCTGGCCCCTGTCTGTGGTCCCTTCTGCTCAGCGTGCAGATCGGGGTGGGGGACCTGAGATCCAAGGGAAGGATTTGTTCACGGACGAGGCCAGCTCTTCCGGAGCCGTCTTCCCGTGTGTTGGTGGTCACACCTCGGACTCGCGCGGCGGGGCACGCGCGCGCTGGCACCCATACAACCACTGGATGACGCGAGCGTTGCGTTCCACCACCGACACCGTGGGGCGTCCGTCCCGCGCCGACCCTGCCGCCTCTGAGCCCCCGCCGCCGCCGCCGCCCGCACAGTCTGGGCTACCCGCGTCCCTGTCGCTGGATGTCCAATCGCTGGTGTCCCCGGAGTCGGGCGGCGGCGACGTTGCGACCTGCGGACTATGCTCAGCGCCCCAGCTCTGCGGAGAGAAGCGCTCAGCGCCCAGCACCTCCACCAGCGCGCGTTCCAAGCCGCAGTAGTTGAAGAATCGCTCCTTCTCCGACAGTGGCAGCGAGCACGTGGGACACAGTGCTCGCTTTCCTGTCACCTCTGGAGTATCCGGGGACCCAGCCCACGTCGCAGGAGCGCCAGGTCTCTCTGTAGGTGCCGGGCTGGTCGGGCAGCGTCCCGGGTGGCGCCAAGGAAGAGGCGTCTTACTAGCCCCTGGCCCTTGGCATTCTCTTTGTTCACCGAAGCCTTGCAGTCCCGCTTCTGGCGGTAGAAGATAAGGGAGTCAGGTCTTGGCTGTCGCCTGCCGCTACTCCGGCGGGCAGGGCCAGGCGTTCTGGGCGATGCAGAGGCCCCCAGTTCATTGCAGGGGTGTGGCGTCAGTGGTCCTGGTCCCCCGCGCAGAGCTGGCTCCTGACGACGTACTATCACCTGGTGCGTCTTGACATATTTGGCTTTGTCGGCCTCCAGCCTCTCCACGGCGCTGGGGGTTCGTCCCCTCGATGGTGTAGTGGGTGAGGCCAGGAGCATCTTAACGGAGCTAGGCAGGTCAGTGCTCCATACACGGTTAAGGATGCACAGGTACTGAGGAGCAGCGAGCAATTCTCTGGAGTTCCTGGCGCCTGTAGGGAGAGAGGAATTGTCTGGAAGAGAGTAGGCTGTTCCTGTCCCTTTCCCGCAGGCATTCCTGGGTAGAAGATCAGCCAGTCACCCCTCCCCCACCAACTGGTGCCATGCCCAGAGAGCAGAAAGTAGAACCTCCCTCCCAGTCCTTGAGAGGCATTGGGTGGTTCTTGGGGAGGGGGCATCTATGCCTCTTTGAGAACGTCCCAGTCTGACCACTGGGCCATGTACACAGGACAAGCAGGACACTTGGAAAGGAAAATCAGGCGGGTCCTAGCCTGATTCCCGAAATCGGCCTTAACCGGAAAAAATACCTCTTCCCAACAGTGTAGCTTCAAACCCAAGACAAGGAGGTTTCCCGGCCACAGGCTGACTGCAGTCGACCCACCCTTCCCGCCCCCAAGCACAGAGGTCAGGGACATAAGCACAGGGTAGAAGCCTCTAGGAATTGCTGCCAGCTTCCTTGCCCAGGCCCCGCAGGGCTATTCAGGAAGAAGAGGGAGGTGTCCCCAGGCCATATCAGTCTGCGGCTGCCAGCCACTCTATGCCCCTGCCAAGGGGAGTCCCAGAAAGCCCAACTGTAAACACCATCACCATTCCGTCCAGCAACCCCCACACTTCCATTTCAGAGGCCAGGACAATGGCCTGGAAAGAATGGGTTTATATGGGTTCTTTTAAGAGTTAGGGTGCCACCTTGGAACCCATATTTCTTGCCTTACTGTGCAGATCTAGATTAGCTTGGACTCCCTGCTGGCCTATCAGAACGTTTCCCTCTGGGGTTTGGTTTCTGATCTTACTGTTATAAAGCCGGGCAGGAACCCCTAGTGTCTCACTAGTCGGTTCCCTCCACCGATTCATCTGAATAACTTACATACCCAGAAATTGGCCCTCAGGGTCCCTGCCTCCTTTCCATGCAGAAACCTCTGACCTTTCTCCTTTACCTCCCTTGTGCTGCGCTTCGGAAAAGGGCAGGAGGAAGGTAAATCAAGAGCTGACAGTTTCCTTGTCAGCTAACAGAATGGGCCACCCACATGGTTCAACACACCCACCCCTGCCCTCCGATTTCCCGTTCCCACACAGCTGAGAGGGACTTATTGGTTCTGAAGGAACCTTGGATCTGGAGGCAACAATAGAACAGACTAGACAAGGGTATGTGAAGAAGGGGGTGCCCTCCACCCTTCACCGAGGCCTTAGAGCAGAGACCCTGGCAACTGCGGCCTCAGCCCAAACTGTCACAGGTTCCACACCACTACTCAGCACTGCCTTCAGTAAATCTGACAAGAACATGAATGGTTGAAACCTAGGCAGTAATGACAGACCCCCAGTGCCCAGTACTATTCTCTCGGGGACTACACTCAGCAGTGGGTCAGATTCCAAGGTCCCAGGAGAGCACTGAGCTGGTCTGACCTCATGGATGGCCTCTGGCCTCTCCTTTTCTCTTTAGCCTTGAGCAGAGAGGCTATAAAAAGTCCCTAAACACAAGGACCAAAATAGTCTACTGTCTCCTGCCTGTTCCCTGTTTTCAGGGCTGGCTTTGATGTTTGACCACAGACAGCCCATCCTAGACTGGTAGCCAGTCATGTCCTCTCTGTTCCAGTGCCTAACCTCTCCCAGCCCTAGAGTTAGTAAATTCCAACTCTGTCCACTCCAGCTTCAGCTCTGAACACTGGTGCTTCTAGGTTCAGTAGCTTGGCACTTAGTCTCCTTGCCATCCATCCAAAGTTGCCCTCCCACCCAGCGTTGGACTCTGGATACACTCACCTCCGTGTGGCGATGCTGAGTTGCAGTGGTCCTTGGGTATGCCCAGACTGAAAGCAGAAGGGACAGCAGGGACTAGGGAGTAACTTTGGTAGCAGCCAAGCCTTACTCTCCACAGGAAAAGCGGAGAGCCTCCACCCCCAAGGTTAACCCTTCCTGACCCAGAGCTCAGACTCAATTAACTCCTTCCTGACCAATCTTAGTGCTGACAGGACCCTTGAGCCGTGTTCCTGCAACTTTACTCTACAGATGGTTAGATAAATAGTCTCTGTCGGGTTCAGTGGTTGCCATGGAGGCACCATAAACTTGAGCTGAAGAAGCATAACCCCAAACAAGGCCTTCTGCTCTGCGGGCTCCCTCTGAAGTACCTATGCTCGATGTAGGACAGAGAGCAGAAATGGGTGCCATGCCATTTGCTTTTTTCCCCCTCCTCTCTGGAGGTTTAAGCCTGTTTTATTCCTGGTGTTGGAGCCTGGTGGGAAGCGGACGGTGTGACGGAAGAGATCTTCCAGGGCTAAGTCTATCCTTGGCCACCTACCTGGGGACTCCTAACACTCTAGCCTACTTTTCTCTGACAACATTTATCTCGTGGTGGGGGGGGGAGCCCTATCTGTAAAGGAGCCCCACCCCTCTCAGTAGGTGAATCTCTTAGCACCCAGAGTTCAAAGGCCAGTGCTAGGCTCTGGTCTTAGCCTTTCTCCCAAGTTGTGACCACCCCTACCAGCCCAACCTCTTAGCATGAACCCTCTCCCTCCCTTTTAACACTTGTAATGTTTGCAAAGCACATTTGCATCCAGGCTCTGATCTCTTTGAGCTCCCCCCACTCCACAACCTAGATAGGACTCAGCAGGAATAGTAACCCCACTTAATGAGGAAGGAAATTAGTAAAGTATGAGGGACTTATGCAGACCCTCTAAATCCCCTCTCTCCTCTGCCCCCACTGTCTGTCTGGCAAGATTAAGAGTCAAAGACCCTAAAGTTCATAGCCTGGGGTGGGGGGTAGGGGGAATGCTATTGCTATATCTGGACCAGATATGGGACGGGAAGACTCCAGGGCACACAACTTGCCTTAAGGGCAAATGGAGCTAGCAAGGAGGGGAGGAAGGGAAGAGAGTGTTTGGCTTCCTACCTGGAGAGCCTGCCTGAGTGCCCTGACCCTGTTTATATATGAAGACACCCTTTCCACAGCACTCCTGTGGACAGGTGAACTCTTGTCACCCAGAGTTCAAAGGTCAGTGCTTGGCCCTGGACCCTTCCCACCCTGGCCTCCTATGGGTCCCTGGGTCCCTAGGTCCCTGTCCCACTGTAATGAAGGGAGAGTTTGCTTCTTTTTGTCCCTAACAAAACTGGGTTGTCTTAGCAAATGCTCTCAAGTTCTGTCACCATCCATCTCAGGGACAATCTTTGGGGATTAAGTTTCATTGTTTTTCCCACTTAGAGCTGAAGAGATGGGAGGGTCAGGCAGGGAAATGACTTATCTAAATTCATACAAGGAGGAATAATAGCTAACTTTTGTTTTGTAGCAGGGTTTCAAGTAGCACAGGCTAGCCTTGAACTTCTTATCCTCCTACCCTCCCCACCCCCAGAGCACTGGACTTGCTGGACTTACACACATGAGCCACCATGCCTGATTTTCTGCAGTACAACGCTGTGGGTGAAACCCTGGCCCTGCATGTGTGATTGAGCTACAGGTGACTGTTACTGTGCCAAGGGCTGCTCTCATTACCCCGCACAATGATTCATATATTTAATCCAGTGAAATGGTCCCTTCTAGATGGGGTACAGTAGCTCTGTGGCCTGAGCATGAAAGGGTTAAGCAGGGGGGAGGCTGGGCGGGGGCCCAGCTGGGATGCTGTCAATGGCAGGAAACCTGGCCTGCCAGGGGGAGGATGGGGCCTAGTGTCTCACTGAAGCCTCACCCCCCCCATCCCTTTGGTCTTAACCAGGCATCCGGGTAGGACTGGCAGGGGGCCCTATCACAGCAATGTTTTGGGGATCAAGGACAGAAGCTAGACTACTGGAAGGGGAATCCAGTGGGTACCACAAAAGTCATCCTGATTGGATGTCTTCTTTTCCATGCTTCTAGAATGAGCCTGTCTCCCACTCAGTACTCAGTCAGAAAGCAGAGACTTAGGGACCCTCAGTTAGAGGGCAGTGCCATAGCTATGCTCCTGGAGGGGTGGTCTTCAGTTGTGTTGGGGGTGGGGAAAGTTTGAGAGCCTTGCTCTCAGGGCCTCCCAGTCTGAAGTGTCAGCGCCCCACACCAGGACGCCAGTGGACAAAGTATCCAAGGATAGGCACAGACCTTGGGCCACAGAGCTAAGCAGGAGCACATGAGAGAGGGCTAATGGGGTGGACTCTATTAGGTGAGAGACTCTGAAAGAGCTGGAGGGGGAGGGTAAGACAGACGAAGAGTGGAAGGTGGGAGGTCATACATCTGTCTGTGCTAAGAGGATGGGGCCCCACATCCCTCTGTCCAGAGGCCCTCATTTCTCAGGGGCACTCGACAAGGGCCGGATCCTCTCTCTTTCTGGCCATGGGTCTCCAGGGAGATCTTTAAAGTGGCTCCTTCCGGCCCACTAGCTAGGACCTGGGGGAGGGGGAGGCCAAGTCTGAGGGCTATTTCCTTCCTACATCCGAGCTAGTTCCCGGAGCACCTGAGTTGGGAATGGACCTGAGTCAGAGGCAGCTCCTCTCAGAGAGGGTTGACGCCAGACTGGGAATAGCTGCAGTCAGTGTCAGGAATCATGATGAAGGGCTGGAGGAGCCTTCAGAACTGGCTTCAGACCCCACACCTACACTGTCACAGAGGGGATCTTTGTCTACTTCTCTGCACAGTCCCCTCGGTCACACTTCAGTCCTGCCTTCATTCAAATCCTGACTTTCCATTTTTCTTCTTGGCCTCCTACAGAAAATGTAGCCTCTCTGGGTAGCCCTTGTCAAATGTGGGTGATGAGACCTGGCTTTTGTGTAGTTTGAGGGTGGGCTGAGAAATCGCCAGCACCTTGGGGTGCTCTGGGAAACGCTGGATGATTCTGACTTCCCCTTGGGCTCTCCACCAGTCAGCCATCAGACTTGGACTGATACGTGTGACCCTAGCCTTTTGTCCCTAGCCCCCAACCTCACCCTCAGCTGCTGGTGACAGATCATTTGGGACACTTTTCCCATGCTGTGGGGTCAGCAGACCGGGGTCACAAACTCTTGAGGAACTCATCAGGAGGGTGGTAGCAGAGATGGAACAGGAGGGCCGCAGAAGAAAACCCATCAGCCCTGCCTCACAGAGAAATGAACAAAGCAGATGAGGGGTGAGCAGGGGCGATTTGTTCTGCCTGGGTGGGGTGGGGGAGCTTCAAAGAAGGGATTTGAGCAGGGGCCTGGAGGGGATTGGAGTTTGGTCTGGGGGTAAAGGAGCCTGAGAGCCTCAGGTCAGAGGACAGCAGGAGTTGAGGTCTCAGGGAGGGCAAGAGGCTTAGAGAGAAGCCAGGATGCAGAAAATGTAGCCCTGAGAGGGGACTAGGTTTGCCCTGAGGCAGGGACTCTGACCTGGAAGGAGGCCCTTTGATGGGCTGGTGGCCTCCCTCAATCCCAGAGAGCAGAGCCGAAGCCCTTCTTTAATTTGTGGTTTTCCATTTGGGGAAAGAATCTTAGCCACAACAATAGCCTGGCTGCCCCTCAGAGGGGTGTGGCTAGAGCAAAGCCAGACCCCCAGCACCCCCCAGACAGGACACGCACGGGGGGGGGGGGGGGTAAGGGGTAAGGGGGGTGAGTGGGTGGGGGGCGGGGGGGACTAGAGAGGGAGATGTCATGCCACTGAACATTTAATCCTCTGAGCACCTACACAGCTAGTGAACAATGTATAAAAGATGGACAAGATGTCTGCTCTCCTAGTGCAGATCCCCTAGTATAGCAAAGCAAGGTACAACTGGTGAGTGTTTCCAGTACTAGATACTGTGCAAAAAGAGTGCTTTGTACTCAGTACCTCCCCTACTTATAAACTCCTGTGCAAAGTAGGAATTATTATTATACAATTTTTTTTTCATTTTTTTTTTCAGTGCTGGGGACCAAGCCTAGGATCCCACAGATACTAAGCATTTAGAGAGCAATAATGGAGGTCCCACCTGGCCCTATTAACACAAGAGGGATAGGTAATGCCTCCATAATCACACAGGTAGTATACAGGATTTTACTTTTTGTTTTTTCTTGTTTGTTTTCATTCCTTCTTTTCTTTCTTTTTTCCTGTCATGCTGGTTGTAATACTTATCTTATTACTGCAACAAAATGCCTTACAGAATCAGGTTTGTTTTGTTAGCATGGCAGGAAAGACATGGTACCAGGAGCAGGAAGCGGCTGATCACATTGCAGTTGGAGTGAGGAAGCAGAGAGAGAAGAATGAAGAGCCAGTTCCGGCTCCTTTCTCCTGTTTATTCAGTCCAGGACCACAGGAAATGATACTACCCACAGTTACAGTGTATCTTCCCACCTCTGTGAACTTAACCGAAAGGATCCCTCACTGGCATGTCCAGAGGCTGGACTCCTAGATGGTTCTAGATCCTGTAGGGTTGACAACATTAACCATCAAAGTTTGTCCTTTGCTTATGTATACGTGGGCGCGCGCACGCTACTACCTATGAAGCGACCTCTGAGACTCACACTGACCAGTTTTTCTCTTATGTGCCTTTATCACTTTGCCGGCCAAATGCCTTCTCTCTCCTCAGTGGTATTTAGATGCAGCGGTATTTGTAAAACTGGATTTGCTCATTTCTGGAGCAGCTCAAGCCATGACATTGGTGGTGATTTTTTGGTTTGTTTTCAGACAGGGCCTCACTATGTAGTCTGGCCAGCCTGGAACTCGCTATTTAGACTAAGCTGGCTTCAAACTCACAAAGATTCTCTTGCTTCTGCCTCCCACTTGCCAAGATTAAAGGAGTTGGGCACTATGCCTGATCTTATCTTGAGGCAGGGTCTGGAGTAGCCCAGGTTGACCTTGAACTACATAGTCCAGGATGACCCTAAACTTCTGACTGTCCTGCCTCTACCTCCTGAGTGTGTGCTACTATGTCCAGTTCTACGGAATGCTGGGAATCAAAACCAGGGCTTCCTGAGTGCGAGTCAGGCTCCCTACTAACTGAGTCACAACCCCGACCCCTCTGAGGGTAACCCCTCCTTCGTACATTCTCATTCAGACCAGCATCAACACCCACTGCTTATCCTCAGAAAACATCTGGATTTCCATGGCTTCTTACCCTGCAACATTCCCACTACCTCAGGCCACGTCCATGCCCTGGCCTAAGATGCTGCGGTGGTCTTTCCTAAGCTTCCCTTCTGCCATGCTCGGCCCCTGGAGTCTGTTCTCAGTATAATGGCTACATTGGTCCTTTTAAATATACATTAGACACATGTGCTGTTGCACAGGCATGCACACACAAATGCACACACAATTTAAAAATACACATCAACCCTATGGCTTTTCTGCTCAAAACTCACTCCAATAAGTCAATGTCAGGGGCTGTAGGGAAGGCGCACTGGCTTCTCTTGTAGAGGACCCAGGTTTGATTCCCAGCACTCCCATGGTAGCTCATTCCCTTCTGCAACTCCAACTATGGGTGATCCAACACCCTGTTCTGGCCTCTAAGGGCACAAAGCACACATGTGATACACTGTCAAGTACGTTGGAAGACAACCATACTAGAACATTGGCTTATCGGTGCATTACCAGGACGTTCACTCCTCACACAGAAGAAGCCAACCTCCTGCTGGGGTGCACACTTTTAATCCCAACACTCAGGCCTGGAGAGATGGTTTGGTGGTCAAGAGCACTGGCTGCTCTTCCAGAGGTCATGAGTTCAATTCCCAGCAACCACATGATGGCTCAAAACCATTTGTAATGGGATAGGATGCCCTTTTTGGTGTGTCTGGAGACAGCTACAGTGTACTCATATACCTAAGATAAATAATACACATATTATAAATAAATCTTTTGAAAAAATATCCTAGCACTCGAGACACAGAGGCAAGCGGACCTCTGAGCTTGAGACCAGCTTGGTCTACAGAGCTAGTTCCAGGATAGCCAGGACTACAGAGAAACCATGTCCCAAATAACAAAAAACAAAACAAAACAAACAAACAAACAAACAAAACTAAAACTAAACCAAACCAAACCAAAACCCAAAGAAGTTACCATTCTTGGTGGCATGCAGGTTTTCTGTGACCTGTTAGCTCTGTGACTTATCCCCTGTTCCCTCCTCCCTGTCTTTCCTGGTCTGCTCTACTCTTTGCTTTTGGGTTTTCTGCTTTGCAATAGGATCTTATGTTGTCCAGAATGACATCTAAACGTAGATGAGAATGCTCTTGACCTTCTGACCCTCCTGCCTCTACTTCCCAAGTGCTGGGATGGTAGGCACGCACTGCCACACCTGGCTCTGGCTGCTCTTTCAACACACAATTCCCACCACGCAGCAATAACTGGTTCTCTTCTTACCGTCTGATCATCTGGCTCCCTTAGTGCTGTTCAGACTTCACCTTGAGGGCTGAAGGTTGTTCACTTCGAATGTGTGAGGGGCTGGGAACCCAGATGGATCTCTGAGTTCGAGACCAGCCTAGTCTACAAAGCTAGTTCCAGGACAGCCAGGACTGGAGAATGTTTAGTCAACTGACTGTTTCGTTCCCAGCACCATGATGGTGGCTTACAACTACTGTAACTGCTGTTCCAGGGGACCTCTTCTGGCCTCCAAGGTCACTAGGCATGAAAGTAGTAAATACGCATACCCTCAGGTATGAATACTTACACTAAGATTAAATATGCATGTATGTATATATGTGTATGTATGTATGTATGTATGTACATATGTATGTTTGATTTTTCCAGACAAGGTTTCTTTGTGTATTCCTGGTTGTTCTGGAACTTTCTCTATAGACCAGGCTGGCCTTGAACTCAAGAGATCTACCTGCCTCTGCCTCCTGAGTGCTGGGATCAAAGGCATGTGCTACCACGTCCAGCTATATTTTTGAAGAATACAGGAACATGGAAGCAAGAGTCAGGGCAAGAGCAGCTCGCTCGCCAGGACTCCATGGACCTGGAGACTTCATCTTTGGGTTTTGCAGCAGTGAAGCTTTTGGTCCTCTTAAGGCTCCTCACGCTTTGCTTTTTATTGCAAGTGTGTGTTCCTGTCTGTGTGGCAATGCTCACAGCAGTGACCTCAGAGGCCAGAAGCAGGCCTTGGACTCCCTGGAGCTGGAGTTACTGATGGTCATGAGTCCCCTGATGTGGGTGCTGGGAACCGAACTCTGGTCCTCTGCAAGAACAGCTTGTTCTTAACTGCCATCTTTAGTCCGGGACCCCATACTTGTCCAGAGGAGTTGCGTTGAACTACAAAGCTATGGCTGCCTCTTGTATCCAAAGAGTGAATACAGGCATCTTGACACCCCATCTTTGACTCTGGTTCTAAGTAGGGATGTGGCTTCTGGGACACAGCAGGGATGAGGAGCAATGTGTGGGGTGCTTCTTGGAGTCCCTGTGTTGATAATTGGTAATCATAAACAGACATGTCACGCAAGTCTGGCAGCAGAGGAGAATGAGAGCCAGGTGCTCAGGCCGTCTGACAGCATGAGGCTCTGCACTGTGCCACCCTGGGAGCCGTGGACGTTTGAAGAAGTAGTGAGGGGAGAGCTGGGAGGAGGGTAAGACCAGCTGCTGCTGAGGCTGCCTAGTGTGGGCTGTGGCCCGGTCCTCCCACAATCCTTTAGTTCCCTCAGGAAGGGCCAGCCGGACTTGAAGGAGCTTCTCTCTCAGTGCAGATGGTGGTGTGATCAGCACCAGTTTTCAAGGACGACTTGCCATCCACACATGGCCAGGGCTCTTAGCAACGTCACCTTCTCTAAGTCCACGGAGGCTGCTGCCAAGGTCACTTGCTGCCCAGAACAGCCTGTATTTGATGACCAAAGAAAGTGGGATACAAAAGTCAAGCCACTTGATGTCCCGTCCTGCCCTCAAACAGACTGGGGCTGCAGATCACTGGTAAAGCACTCACTAGCATGGGTGAGGAGCTGGGTTCAGTCTCCAGCATCCAAACAAATGGAAGGGAGCTGGGGATGAGTCTTTGTGCGATCATTGAGCTACATGCAGATCATGCTGCTCCCCTTTGGAAATTTAAGACATCCAGAGGGCCTGCCCCTGCCATTATTGATCATCAGGAGATAGCATCCCCCAAGTCTTGGTTAACTACACATGATAAATTGTCACCATAATAATGGTGCTTCCAAAGTCACCCCACCAGCCCTTACAAAATCCACAGGCAGATTTGTACAACTGGAGCACTGCAGAAACTCTTTGGGGAGTGGTTTGTGCTTGGACACCCCGAAAGTGTAGGATTATCCAAGTTTGTCCACCAGGGGGCAGGCTGTACCAGGCAGGACACCTTCCTGATCCCTCTTGAACTTCCCTGTCTCTTTCCTGTACTTCCAGAGATTTTGGGTCTGCCCACATGGCTGCCTGAAGAGACTCCCTAAGCCACCTGGAAGGGTTTAGACTGTTCTTGATGCTGACACCGGGTGTTCTGTAAAGGCAGCTAACCAACAACAGCAACCACTCTTCCGTTAGTGTCCCTCCTGGGAGATTAGGAAATGGCTTTATGTTATTGTAATTTGGTTACCAGAACAATTTGGGAAAATAATTTGTTATTACAGCCAACTCCTTGGAGGCTGTGAAGTTCACAGAGGTTAAGTGGCTAGATCAAAGTCACACAGAAAAGGTTCTTCTGCTGCTGTAATCAGTTAATCCGGGACATTTATTAAGCTCTTCATGTGTGTTACTGTGTGACAAGACTTTCCTGGGAACATGCAACACACACATCTACTCATCCCAAATATCGGGCCCACAGCAGATCAAAGTACAGATACCACTAACGTCCAAGTTGGGGAACCAGTGGATTTTATTGGGGTTGTTACATTGATATGGGTGAGGGGTCATTTACAGGAGCAGAAGTGACTCAAAGACAGCCCCATCTCCAAAGCCCACCCCAACATGGCTGAGAGCTTCCAAGGCTGGTGAGCTGGAGCACACTGCACAGCTTGCAGGCAGTTCAACAGGCTGGAGAGTGTCCTTCCCAGGTGCCTCAGTTGGTCTAAAGCTCTTCCAGGCAGCTCAGCTGGTTTCTGCTCTTTCAAGCAGCTGGGCTGGTCTCAGAGTCCTCTTTGTAGCTTGACTAGTCTGGGAGTGACTCTCAGCAACTTGGCTTGTCTACTCATGGGAAGAAGAGACTTAGTGAATCTGGTCAGTTTCAGGAACTTCCTGAAGCTATTTTGAGTCGTTTAAGGAGCTTCCCTGTAGGATGTAATGGTTGTCTTGGCAGGAACTGCTACAGAATATGTGCCAAGGTTGATATTTGGAGACCATCATCAGTCAGGCAAGATGGCACACACCTTTAATTCCAGTACTTGAGAGTCTGAGGCAGAAGTGTATCATGAGTATGAGGTCAGCACAGATTCTACAGCAAGACACTGGGATGGCAGGAAGACTTATTTAATTCTACAGTAACTGGGACAGTGAATGACTGGATTGACTTGGAATAAACAGAATACTGAAACAGAGCTCGCTCATTAACTGCTCAATTCAAAACATTTATATTTTTACTTTGCTTATTTTATCAATTAGTAAGAGAGATGTGTTAAAATATTTTGCTATAGCAGACTGTCAGTTTTCTACTAAACCATTAGATGTATGTCATTTCAGAAATGCTAACTCTTTCTGATGAATTGCAATTACATTTTTTAATCTTTATATTTATTTATTTTGTGTGTATGTATATTTGCCTGCATGTATGTATTGCGCTATGTAAATGCCTGATGCCCACTGAGGCCAGAAGAAGGTATTCCCTGGAACTGGAGTTATGAATAATTGTGAGCCACTATGTGGGTGCTGGAAATTGATCCCAGGTTTTCTGGACCAGCAGCCGGTGCTCTTAACTGATGAGCCATCATTCCAGCTTCAAGAGCAATTCTTTAAGTAAAACAATTTTTTAAAACCATGTTACAAAGTGCCTTGCACACAGTAGGGCTTGTTGTTTCCCTGTGCCATTTCCATACACTGGCGTTTATCTGTCCCAGGGTGGAGACAAAGGCTTTGCTTGAGCCTGGGGATCATGGACAGGTGATTGAAAGCACGAGAACTAAAATCACTGAGCTCTGACTGCAAGGCGTCTCACACGACCAGATGTGCTTGCATAGGGCATGACAACCGACTGCTCCCATGGACCAGATGCTGGACCCTGTGGACCTGGCAGGTGAACATCCCCATGGAAGACGCTCTCTGCATCCAACCTCAAGCCAGGAGAGCAGAGATCTTTCTCTAAGTGTCATGGGGATATGGGGAAGAGTAAAGACATCGTGACTTAGCTGTTTCTACTCCTTGCTGTTTGAGAAGGCTTACTTTCCCTTCCTTCCTTCTTTCCTCAGTTCCCTCCTCCTCCTCCTCTTCCTCCTCCTTCTAGACAGTCTTACTAGGTAGGTATACCTCCATGCTCAGCTGAGATTTACTAAAATTCACTATCCTGGAACAAATTTATAGCAATAAACCAGGCAGTCATGGCATTTGCCTTTAGACCCAGCGCTCAGGAGGCAGAGGCACGTGGAGCTCTTAAATTCAAGGCCAGCCTGGTCTACATAGTAAGTTCCAGGACAGCCAGGGCAACACAGAGAAACCCTGTCTCAAACAAACAAAGAAACAAGCAACAAACCAATCAATTTACAACAATACACGCATAAGCCTCTCACATTTTGATTTCTTTTCCCAGGTCCCGGACTGGGCAAGTGCTCTTACAGTAAGCCATACCCTCCTATTTCTCAATCTTATTTTTTCCACCCCGCCTTCTATTTTCCATTTTGGTTGATTTGTTTTCTTTTTTCTTTTCTTGAGACGGAGTCTCTCATACACTAGGTTGGCTATAAACATGTTATGTAGCCAAGCTAACCTTGAACTCCTGCCTCGCAGTGTTGGGATCACACGTGTGCACACCACACTCAGTTTGCTATCTCTGCTCAGGACTGAATCCCACCCAGGCCCTTGAACATGAGATCAAGTGTTCTGCCTCAGCATCTTCTCTCTCCCTCCCCCTCTCCCTTCCCCCTCTGGAACTGAACCTAATGCCTCATGCATGCTCATGCATTCTAACGTGTGAGCTGGATTCGAAGCCCTCTTTCTTGAGATAGGGTCCTTATATGCGGCCCAGGCTGACCTGTAACTCATGGTCCTCCTGTGCTCGCACCATTGCTGGTTTGACTCAGAGCTAGGGATCAAACCCAAGTCTTGAACCATGCTGGGGAAGCACTCCAGCCATGGAACCACAGCTCCGGACTCCGGCTTTTTAATTTCCAGTTGTGAATTGTGTGTCTTCCTGTGCTGAGAGCAGGATCTATGTGGTCTTCCTTTGTGCTAGTCAGCAGTAGTTTTCCAGGAATGGGCAGAACCTCTGAACTTCACAGCAGTTGTTATACCCAGGTCACTGACAATGATTAATTATTACAAAGACCCTTTGAACCCTTTGGAGCCCATGTACTTAGAGGAAATCCTGAGGCCAGGAAGTTTCTCCTCTAAGGCCTGGGCCTAGGCTAAGATGTAGGCCTAGATAAACATGTGATTTAGCTCCAAAGATCACACAGAGAGAGAGAGAGAGAGAGAGGAGAGAGAGAGAGAGAGAGAGAGAGAGAGAGAGAGAGAGCGCTCACTGTAGTGCACCATCACCTACTGGCCTGGAGAAGGAAGAGTAGGCAAGTGTGGGCTCATCAACACCACTGAGGAGATTAGAGCCACAGGGTGGAGGCCCCACAGGTTTCTCAGCTTCAGGAAATCCTACCCTTTGAACTGGAAAAGGCAGGGCCAGAAGGGTTAGTTCCTGAGCCAGCTGGAGAAGGCCCAGCACCTTGGCTAACTCCAGTAGTTGTATTCTGTGTATTCTGATAGGTGGACTCTGATGAGAAGGGTCTCCTGGGAGACGGCCTATTCACTTCGGCCTCTCCACTGGTGATGACAAGAACTAATCCCTGGGGGAATCTTCCAATTCCTCCTTTCAAAGTGTCCTGTGCCTCGCCCCAGAGCACTGTGACAGATGCGTTCAGTCTTTCAAGGGTGGGTTATGGGTGTTTGGATCTGCTGGTTGAGTGTGGTGATGCATGCTTATAATCCCAGCATTCAGGAGGCTGAAGCAAGAGGATCAAGAGTTCAAGGCCAGCCTAAGCTTTTGCTTGTAATTCTAGGGGATCTGCTGACCATGCTAGGGTCTCTCCTTGGAAGCCAACTTGAGAACTTCTGAAGTAGAGAGCAAGGAGGAGGTGGTGGGTAATGGGAGGCAAATATGATTGATATACATTATACACAGTATAAAAAGAATATGCCATGGTGAAATCCATTATTTTGTACATTAAAAATAAAAACAGAAAATGCTGGACAGTCCAGATGGCTCTGTAGATAAAGGCACTGGCCACTAAGCTGACCACCTAACCTTGCTCCTTGGACCCACGAGGTGGAGAGAACCGACTCCTGGAAGCTGTCTTCAGACCTCCACACGTGTGTCCTGTCATGTCCACACTCACACATATTCACGCAAAATAAATTTTTAAAAACTCATTTTTTTTCTTCAATGCTTGAAAGAAAGTCCTGCCCTAGAATCAAATACCCCTGAGGGACAAGTTTCAACATTTCCTACTGCCTCTCAGAAGCGCAGCGAGCTGTGATGTGACATAAAGATTTCCAAAACAGAGGAGGGTGGAGAGACAGGTGGCTCCGTGGTTAAGAGCACTGACTGCTCTTTCAGAGGTCCTGAGTTCAATTCCCAGCAACCACATGGTGGCTCACAACCATCTGTAATGAAATCAGATGCCCTTTTCTGGTGTGTCTGAAGACAGCTACAGTGCACTAATATAAATAAAATAAATACATATTTAAAAAAAAAAAAAAAAAAAAGATTTCCAAAGTAGAGATGGAGCTCCCAGGTTGGGACAGCTGCAGTTGTGCAGCTGCTCTGTAGAGGTAAGTGAATTTTCAAGACTCTACCCTGATTTTCCTACCTGTCCTTCAGACTAATTAACTCCACTTCTGCTACTTTTAAAAAGATTTACTTGCTGGGCAGTGGTGGCACACGCCTTTAATCTCAGCACTTGGGAGGCAGAGGCAGGCAGATTTCTGAGTTCGAGGCCAGCCTGGTCTACAGAGTGAGTTCCAGGACAGCCAGGGCTATACAGATAAACCCTGTCTCAAAAAAAAAAAAAAAAAAAAAGAAAGAAAGAAGAAAGAAAAAAAACCATTTACTTATTTTATGTCTGGGGGTCTTCTGCCTGCTTGTCTGTCTGTACAGTTTTGAATGCCTGGGGTTTGCAGAAGTCGTAAGCGAGCACTGGTGTCCCTGGATCTAGAGTTAGAGACGCTTGTGAATTGGAGCATCTCTCCCGTTCATCTGGAGCCGCCTCTTCCGGTCGGTGTCTCGTACGGGAGCCGCCTCTTCCGGTGGGTGTCTAGTTTGTATCTCCAGCTGTGGTTCTGGAGCTGGTCCTTGAACTCATCATGCGTTTCATGCCCTGGAGTGGGAGGAAGACAGATGTCTCGGTTTTACCCTCGGTTCACATTAGAGCCGCTAACGTTTTATATTAGTGTAAGGGCTCCACCTACTGAAATTCTGACGGCTAGAACCTGGTCACTAGGCTTTCTTTGGTTTGTTTGATTTTAGTTTAAATAAATAATCAACATAAAAAGATTATAAACCACTTAGCACAGCTACAGCCCCTAAAAGGTTCTTCCTGTGGGTTGGACTCCATACTGTGCCACCAATACGCCCAGGGAACCACTGGGACGTTTTCTGTCACTTAGTTTTAGAATATGCTATGAATTGCAAACATACAAAATGTGATTTAGGGACTGAGGATCATAGTTTATAATATTGTGTAGGTTGGTTTTCAACTTGACACAAACTTAGACACACCTGGGAAGAGGGAGTGTTTAATTGAGAAAATGCTTCTTGCATGCGTACACATAAACAGATGTAATTTTAAAAAGATAAACTAGTGATCGAGAAACACACTCCACTCAACCTTCGGATCCCATACTTTATGTCCCCCAAGAGTTTGCATTTTGGAAGCTTCTCTGCATCTGCCTGGCTCTTTCTTCAATTCTGGGGAGCAGCAGCAGCAGCAGCAGCAGCAGCAGCAGCAGCGTTTCCTCTGAAACCTAACTTTCCTTCCTCTCTCCCTCTCTCCCTCTCTCCCTCTCCCCTGTCCCGTGTCCAGTCTTCTACGGTAGCCCAGACTCTAACTCATGGTGATCCTCCTGCCTCAGTTTCCCCAGTGCTGGGATTGACAGGCGAAAGCCGCCACACCTGGGGTGACTGCCTTTCTATGACAAGTTGATTATTCGGTTCCTTCAGCTTTTTACCTGGCTGGGTGGTGGACGGTGACTTTCTGCAGTGTCAGTAATCAACCCCAGGGCAAACCCTCTGCAGAGTGCTGTGTTTGAGGAAGGGTGTCACTAGCAGCCCAGGCTGACCTAGAACTGCCCAGGCTGGCATCACACTCAGACATGCACTTGCCTCTGCCCTTGTATGGGGATTAAGGGTGTGCGCCAGCATGGCTAGCCCTAATACTTTTTAGTAGAATGAACAAGAGACACTATAATTTCTTTCAATTTCTTCCCAGTGGCAACACCACGGAACCTCCACTACCACAGATTATGAAGTTGAGCTTCCAGAGTTTATAGAACTCACAGAGGTCAGCACACCAGCAGTGCAAAGGATGAGTCTCCCTCTGGAGGCCCACCTTCAGTGCCTCCCTGCTAGGCGAGATTATTGAAACTTTTACTTTTTTTTTTTTGTCTTTTTAAAAAATTAATTAATTATGTACACAGTGCTATGTCTGCATATATGCCTGCATACCAGAAGGGGGTGCCAGATCTCTTCATAGTTGTTAGCCACCATGTGGTTGCTGAGAATTGAACTCAGGACTTCTAGAAGAGCAGTCAGAGTCAGTGCTTTTAACCTATGAGTTATCTCTCCTGGCTCCCCACCACCATCTTTTTTTTTTTTTTTTTTTTTTTTTTTGAGACAGGGTTTCTCTGTGTAGCGCTGGCTGTCCTGGAACTCACTCTGTAGACCAGGCTGGCCTTGAACTCAAAATCTGCCTGCCTCTGCTCTCCAAGTGCTGGGATTAAAGGCGTGCACCACCACCACCTACCTTAAATGTAATTTAAAAAAATCTAAGCACTGAATAAAGTTCAAAATCATCTAATTTTTTCAAAAAGTTTTCCAATTCTCAAAAACATAAAAGTTAGGGTGGCGGCGGTGGTGGCACATGCCTTTAATCCCAGCACTCAGGCAGATCTCTGAGTTTGAGGCCAGCCTGGTTTACAGAGCGAGTGCTAGGACACAGAGAAACCCTGTCTCAACAAACAAACAAACAAACAAACAAATAAACAAACAAATTACTTTTAAATGTAAAAGGAAAGTCTTTTGAAGAAGGGGTCATTGGTATGACTGGCCAGAACATGTCACGTGTACTTGTTTGATGGCTATTCTTAGTCGTCACCTTGACTATACCTGGAGTTAACAGTCAAGTGGCTGGACAGACAGACCTGTGAGGGATTTGGATTGTTTGGACCATATGAAGTGGGATGACCCACCCTAAACCTGGGCCACGCCTTCTCATGGTAGTCCATGTAAAGGACATAGAAGAAGGAAGCATTGCCTATGGCCTGCTTGCCATGACTCTCACTGGTAAGTTCATGTGTCTTGCTTTTGTGATTGTCTCTCACTGGCATTAGAGCCTACTTCTTTGGGATTCTGTTATATACTGAAGACCAGCTGAGACATCCATCTTCTTGGGCTGAACAACTACTAGATTCTTGGACTTTCTGTGGTGAGACAATCATTGTTGGACTAGCTGAACCACAGCTGTATGCCTCTTTAACATCCCCTTAATATCTCTTAATATTCCTGGCACCTGCATCTGAGAGACGGCAGATATCTTGAATTCTAATACTCTCAGAGGAACGAAGTTGGGCAAAGGAGACCTGAGACTTAGATCTGCAGAGGGTTGTAAGGCAAGAAGACTGGCTGGACGTTGCTGTCTTGACATAGAAGATGCTAACTTCATCAGTGAGGTAAAAATGGAAACTAACTTTAATTAAAAAAAAAATGAGCCAAAACCCTAATGTCTCTCAGCAGTAAGGGCAGCTTTAAGCTACTTCCTGATAGTCCTCAGTGTCCTGGCACGAGTGACAGTTACGTACTCAGCACATTTCTGCAGCCTGCTCCCTGTAGAGAACCTTTGCATATCAGGAGTTAAGTCTTCTCCCTGTAAATCCAAGAGGCTGGGCAAGGTGGTGTCTGTAATCTTAGCACGCAAGAGGCTGAGGCCAGGCTAGACCACAGAGTGAGACTGTCTCATTAATAATAAGTACTCATGGGAAATGGAAGTGAAGAGGTTAGGATACTCATGAAGCGACCCAGGACCAGAAAGATGAAGGCTTGCTCCGTTTTCCTGTCAATCACAGTGGATAGTCTTCATCCCCTGTGCACATCTTTTTTTTTTCTTTCTTTCTTTCTTTTTGCTTTTGCTTTTGGCTTGGTTTTGTTTTTTTGTTTTTGTTTTGTTTTTTCGAGACAGGGTTTCTCTGTGTAGCCCTGGCTGTCCTGGAACTTCCTCTGTAGACCAGGTTAGCCTCATCCTGCCTGCCTCTATCTCCGTAGTATGGAACTAAAGGTATCCTGCCTGCCTCTATCTCCGTAGTATGGAACTAAAGGTATGTGCCACCACTGCCCACCTTTGCTTTTGATTTTGAAGCAGGCTCTCTCTATGCAGCTCTGGTTTACCTAGAACTCACTATGTAGACCAGGCTGGCCTCAAAGTTACACACAACCCCCACATCCCCCTCCTGAGTTCTGATAAATTAAAGGCATGCTCCACCACTCCCGCATTCTTTTACTTTGTGTGTATGTGATCTGGGGGAAGGAAGCCATGGCTTAGGCATGCTAAACTTGTGCCCCACCACTGAGCCATACTCCCAGCCTCACGTTGATTATTTTAGGGATACGGCTCAGTTGGTACAGTGTTTGCCTAGCATGCAGGAGGCCTCGGGTTCAGTCTTCAGCAATGCATAAATTAGATGTAGTTGGCACCCACCTACAGCCCATGCCCTTGAATGGTAGAGGCAGAAGGATCAGGAGTTCAAGGTTATTTTCAGATACATAGTTTGAAGCCAGTCTAGGGTAAAGAAAATCCTCTCTCTCAAAAAATTTTTTTTAAAAAAATTGAAGTATAATAATATATCTGAAGTATAAAAATTGTATGTGTTAGGATCAGGAGCACTTGTCTTGCACCTTCGAGGACCAGGGAGTAGCGCCCCAACTGCAAAGTCACATGCGGCTTGTTGAGTTTACACACAATGACACCTGTGTTGCCATCACCTATGGCAAGAAACAAAATCATGTGTGTTCACTAGAATCCCTGGGTGCATGGCACAGTGGCACGCTGGGCACCCCAACACGGGATCCTCGACTTGGGGCCCATGACATTGGACTCCTGACATTTGTATTCCCTTGACGTTATAGGCAAACATTTTCCTGAGGAAAGGGGGCAGTGTCTTCACCAGATTCTGCCAAGGTGGGGGACAATCAAAGCTATATCTGAAGACTGGGTCGGTGATTCCTTCCTTCCTCCTCTCATGGAAATTCCTGGTGGTGGGTTTTGTTGACGTTGTTGTTCGTGTTTTGTGAGAAAGGCTCACTCTCTGCAGCCCTGGCTGAGCAAAGACCATAGATGAACTCAACAAACCATGAGATGTGAATATCATGTTCATTTGGCAGCTTCGGGAACTGAGGCTCAAAATGAAGCCACTTACCCAAGGACACACTTTACTTATGTAGCTATTTGCAGAAGTTAGTCTTCTGTACCGGATCTTTCGGGTGCTAGACCACACCAGCTTCAGTAATACCAAATTGCTTAACTTCAGCTCAAAACAGGCTAAGCTGGAAATACTAGGTTGAACAGAACAAAGTTCCAAAGCCCAGGGCTTTTGTTTCCTTTTTTTTTTTTTTTTTTTTTTTTTAAGCAATTCATTTCTACCAATGGAAACTCTGTGCCTAGGTGGAAGTACAACCTTTAAAAGACGCGGTTCGCCTCCTAGAGGTGTGGCCTCTGTGGGTTTTCTCAAGTCAGAGTTACTTTCTACCCACAAACCTTCATTTCGGAGCACTTTGGAGGACGTCTACGATTGGCTGATCAAGACAGCAACATTTGAATTTAAAGGGAAGCCTTCACAAGGCTGGTTCCTTCCGCTGGAGAGATAGAGCTTTGCAGTGAGAGGAACGCCAACTGGAGGCTGAGATTAGGCGGTATCTCCGTCCTGGGGTGAGACTAACATCACCTGCTGTCTCTACCTTCAGTTCTTCACCAGGAAGAACTTTTACTTTCTTCAAGTAAAAGATATGAAAGAATAAACACCATATGGAGGTGCTTTGAACTGTAAAAGTGTTGATAACTGCAAATTTATAGTTTTGAAATTGAATTCTAATTTCCCCCCCCCCCCCATTCTGAGACAGGGTTTCTGTGTAGCCCTGGGTATCCTGGAACTCACTCTGTAGACCAGGCTGGCCTCAGAGATCTGCCTGCCTCCCTGAGGGATGGAAATCGAATTTAAAAAGATAATCTCTAAGTAGACACAAAGTTGTCGGTGTTCAGAGGTTTTAGCTGCTGTAGGAGGCAGGCCAAGGACTTATTGAGGCAACCACACATTTTACAAAAGAAAATGGGCTGGCAATGACAATTTCTTTCACTATGTAATCCTGGCCTAGAACTCAGTATGTAGACCTGGGCGGCTCAAAACTCTTCAGTCAGCTGCCTGGTTGAAGTCTCCCAAGTGCTGAAATCAAAGGTGTGGGCCACCACTCTCAGCCAAACCTGACTTCTTTAGAGGTCATTGCCTCCTGTTATAAATTGAAGTTGCATCCACTTAGTACATTTAATAGGATAAGGGGTGGGGGAAGATCTGTGGGTCAGAGAGATGGGTCAGTGGTTAAGACCCCTAGGATCGCTGTTGGAGGACCTTGGGTTCAATTTCCAGCACCTACATGGAGGTTCACATGGAGCTCCAGGTCCAGGGGTCTGACACTTTATCCTCATCCGGCCTCCTTGGGCACTGCATGCACACAGTGCACAGACATATGTAGGTAAACATTCATACACAGAAAATAGAGATCTTAAAACAAGAATCTTAAAACAATACATACTTCTCATATAAAGCAAAAATAGCCAGATAGCATTACGGTTTCAGAGAACTTGAAATGCTCCAGTCTTGTAATACAATCACTGTCGCTGGCAATGGTTTCTAGGAGAGAATGGTTTACTCCATAAGCTTAAATCCTTTTCCAGGATGTAGGTCACTTTGCACTCAAGACTTAGCGAACTATACAACTTAAAGTAGCAAGAGAACTTTCAAGATTTTTTGTTGAAATTCACTTTATTAAAAAAAAAAAAACCTCATGAACAATAAATTACAATACTTTCCCCCTTTATAAATTCTTCATAAAATATATTTGACAATTTCAAAAGAAAAGTTTTAAAGTTGCCTTCTTTTCTGATGTGCTGATGACATCTTTTTTGTTTGTTTTTTGACTATTTTGTCATGCTGGTGAATTATTTTGTAGCTGCTACAATAGTTTGATTGGTAACATTTTACAATTAAAAACAAAAACCCAGACCTGCAGAAAGAACTATTCTGTGCTATTTATCTGACACTTAACACTTACTTCATCAGAATGACAAAGTATCCCTTAGCACCAAGAATCTACAGAACCCCATGTTTCTAAGTGACAACAGGTGCAAAGTAACAGCCTAGGAACTAACTGTACAACCCTACAGTGACTGGACACAGCTGCCTATAAGCTTTATTTGAAATATTTGGTCTTTTTCTTTTCAATTAAGACAAATTTCATAAAACACTAGAAACCATGGCAACAGACTATGAGGGATAACTGTTTATTGAGTACCTATTATGGGCAAGGCACTGTGCACAATTTCTTGATTGCATTTTTCCTTTAGCAATTATCCAAAAATTCCCAAGTATCGCTCATCTTTTATTTCTTACATGTGTCTGAAGAAAGTGCATGGCTAAATGCCATTTTTAAAAAATGGTTTGTCTTTATTCTTTATAATGTGTGTGTGTGCACATGTGTGCGAATGTGCACAAGGAAGCAAGAAGTGGGTATTAGATCCTCAGAAGCTGGAGTTAGGTGGTTGTGAGCCACTCAACCTGGGTGCTGGGAACTGAACTCCAGTTCTGTGCAAGAGCATCAAGTCCTCTTAATGGCTGAGTCCTCTCTCCAGCCCTTACAACTGCAAATCTTAAATGGTTGTTGTATCAACTAAACTTGTGCTGAGAACACAGTAGGTACTTAATAAATACCCTTGATTAAAAGAACAAAGACAAATTACTGTCCTTTTGTTGATATCATAAGCTATTTCAGAATACAAGGACTTAAGAATGTTCTGGAAGAAATTTCCTGATCACCTCACACCTTTACCTCTAATAAAGGAAAAAATTCTATTTCACAGATAAAAATCTTTCAAAATAAATTATAACTGGGGCTAGACATTTAGCTCAGTGCTAACACCTTTGTGTAGCACATGCAAGGCCCTGGGTTTGATCCCAGCACAGACAAAAACAAAAGACAAACCAAATTACTCATTATTTTCAAGGAGGCAGGATCAAAAGCTATGTGCTCAGAACACCAAGGCTTCAAGTGCACAGGTATTTGTAGAGCAAAGAACTGTTGGCACACATCACATATCAATCTGATGAGGACCAAGTCAATGGTAATCCATTATAATGAGACTTTTTCTAATTTCCTGTAACTCAATCCATGGTCAGATCTGTGTCAACTTGGTGACCCAGAGGGTCAATTACCATGAGGATCCAGAACACTTCTACCTCTTATTTCTGAAAGAATTTTTAGTTAAGTCTGCAAGTGATATTAAGTGTATGTGACTTCTTTTTTCCACTTGATAAGATTTTTTTACTAAAGCTTTCAGTTCATATATTTATACTTCCAGATTAATTCAGTCTAGACATTTTACATATTCCATTTTGTGTTTTATCTTTTATCACCTTCTGAACACGTTTATTGATTTGTTGATTTTGTGATGGCAGGGATTGAATCCAGAGCCTTATACATGGCAGGCAAGCGCTCTCCACTGAACTACAGCGAGACCTACAGTGGAGGTGTGGAGGTTCAAGCACTGAGGAGATGATGAGAACTGTTCCTAACAACAATATACTGATGTTATTTTGCCTTTTGTATCTTAGTGCTTAAAAAGATCCCCATGGGGTCAGTGGTAGACTGCTTCCCTCACACACTTAAGGCCCCAGGTTCTACCCCAGCACCAGAGGTGGGCAGGTAGTGCTTTATAAAGCCCTCACCTAGATACAATGGTAGAATCTAATTCATCCTAAAGACTGGTGTTCTGGTTTAAGAAAGAATCCTTTCCTTAATGTTCCTGAATTAGCAAGAACAATCTGAAGGAACCACGCAGTTAGAATTTCCCCTCAGGAGTTGAGTCTCTTGCTTTCTGACAGATGCCAGATGACCATATGAAACTGACAACTTTTCTACTCAAAAAGCAGTTAATGGCATAGAATCTTATCAATTTGCCAAACTCTGTATGCATCATCTCTTACTTTGGAAGAGAGCAACCAGTATTTGTGACAGTGATTACCAGTTCCATTACTGTATCACATGAGACAAGAGAAAACAGCGTCAGTGTCACATTGACAGAGACTCCAGTGATACAACAGGAAGCCACACCAGGGTCAGCAACTCGAGGGTGAGCTCGTTTGGTTTCTTCGACTTTATGCTGAGATTTAGAAAAAGTCTTAGAATTCAACATTAATAATCAAGTATTACAGTTGTGCAACGCAATGTTTCCAGAACAGAATACCATCCTCAGGTTACAGCAGATGCTCGAGCACCTGAGTGTCCCAGTGCAGTGGTTTAATTAGTTAAACAAATGCTCAGTTACCTAAAGGTATGAGTGAGCCATAGGCATCCTTGCTGACCTTCTACCATGAGACTCAATGACTAATTCATGAAGAGCTACAGGGCTCTGGAGAGCTCAAACATACTCCAGCAGTTTAGAACTGCTTAGCTTCATTATGTTAAATCAGCCATTTAGACCCTCCAAAATGATGCCTTTAAAAAGAGATGTATACTGGGAAAAAAAACAAAACAACAACAACAAAAATACACCCTTAGCATGTTTCCAGTAGCAGGAGGGGCAGGGACGAAGACGAGGGGTGGTTTGTGTGGTTTCTATCACCAATTTCATCAGCAAATCTCAAAAACCCAAACCTGTATCAAATAATTTAAACAGAAGTGGCATTTTCTTCATGTGGAATGCCAAATGCACACATTCCCATACTTACATACACATAAATATATACATATATGTCTCCTTTACAAAGCCTCAAAGGTTGCGTTACCAGCACGCAAACCTCTTCTTCCACGGAAATGCCTAATACTGACAAGGAATGTCTAAAATACTTAAAGATATCTAGAAAATGGGACTTTCTTCTCTCCTTGGCTCGTAAGAGAATTTTTTCTGCCAACCTTTTACCAATGATCATTAAAAAAATTTTTTTACAGCCACATTGGTAATACACATTCAAAACATACAATAAAATGGCCTGCATGGATCAGGAAAAACGAGAGAAAAAAAACTACCCCACAATAAAACCTAAACCCTTAGAAAGTGGAGTCTAACTTCCGTCTTCTTTTCGGCCATGTAATGTATTTCCTTGAATCTGAAGCAGCACCATCTAAGATGCTTGCAGGCAGGAGGTCACGTTTCCCAGCTGCTGTCTTTAAATGCAATTTGGACTAATCTGAGTTCTAGTTCAAAAGCATCTGGGCGATCCTGAGGGTTTGCGGCCAGCATTTCCTTGATCAATTGTTTCATTCGCCCGTTCATCGACTTTTTCTTCACAGGGATGAGAAGTTCCATTTTGGGGTTTTCCAGAAGTGCCTCCCCAACAGGCACAATTTCGGTCCCCTGCTTTACATAACTCCCCAAGAGTTCCTTCTTTGTCTCTGTGTCTATGAAGGTGATCCTCTCCAGCATTGCCCAGATGATAATTCCCAGAGCAAAAATGTCAGCTTTTGCTGTGTAGTGTCCTTCCCATACTTCGGGAGCCATGTAGAAGTCCGTTCCACATGCCGTGGAAAGGAAACACTTGTTTACACTGACAGGTTCTTCTGGGTTCTGCCCAGATGCTGAGCAAACTTTACTCAGGCCAAAATCGGCCACTTTCAATGTGGGCTCCAAGTCACTGGTGTCCAACCTGCTCTGAGAAATCAGGATGTTGTCAGGCTTCAGGTCTCGGTGGATTATCTGGTTTTTGTGCAAGAAGGCCAGAGCACTGCTAAGCTGAAGCATGAAGCTGGTGTTAGTCTTTCGATTGGGTTTCCTAGACAACAGATACTCATTCATATCTCCTCCGTCACAAAAATCCATCACAAACCACAAATAATAGGCGCTTCTGGGATCAAAGGCAATTTCTCCTTTTAATGAAGTCTCTACAAGCTGTGAAGGATGAGAAGAGCTGGAGTTATAAAATCGTAAAGGTTAACGGGGATGGGGACACAGTTCGGCAGTTCTGAGCTCACTGCTCTCACAGAGGTCTGCAGTTCAGGTCCTCAGTAACCATGTTAGTGGCTCACAACTGCCTGCAACTAGAGCTCCAGTGTCCTGGCTTCTAAGGGCACCTGCACTGACACACATAAACCCACATACCCCCCATGTCAACATAATAAAAAATTAATAAGATAAGTTTTTTTATTTGTTCTTGTTTTTTTTGTTTTGGTTTTTTTTTGAGACAGGGCTTTAGACAGGTGTAGCCCTGGCTGTCCTGGAGCTGCTCTGTAGACCAGGCTGGCCTTGAACTCAGAGATCCACCTGCCTCTGCCTCCCAAGTGCTGGATTTAAGGCTTGCAGCCACCACTAGCTAAAATCTTTTTAAAATATACTAAAAAGAAAGAAGGAAGAAAGTTAGATCAATCTGCAGCTTTCTTTTGTTTCTGAAGCATGGGGAACTGAATCCAGGGTCTGTACATACATGCCGGGCAACAGTTTCTTAAACTGAATGTAGAGGTCACAAAAAAATTGGCAATAGTCAAAGGTTTAGTAAATGTTTAGCTACCAAAAATTAACTCAAATCGAAACTGTATTTTTAGTACATATACAAAGTAGTCTGCTCTTATAGCAACATAATGGTTTAATTGGGGAAAACAAAGACTTCTGATATTTTCCTACTGTCATTCATCAGCAAGCAAATAAAAAAAGAGTAGTTTATCCGTGGATTGTGCTAATGCTTAATTTCGGTACTGTTTTTTTTCTTTTTCTTCTTTCTTCTTTTGAGACAGGATCTCAAGTAGTCCAAAGGCCTCAAACTCATTGTATAGTTCGTGGCTGGCCTTGAACTCTGATCCTCCTGTTTCATCTTCAGTGCTGGAATTACATGTGTGTGTGTCACTACACCTAGCTCAAGTGATCTCAAATTAAGGCCAGCTGAGTTACATAGTGAGACTGTCTCAGGGAGAGAGAAAGAGAGAAAGAGGCTAAAAATTGCTGTTTGAAGGCGGGTGTGATGGCACACACCTGTGATCCCAGCACTGCAGAAACAGAGGCAAGAGGCTCGCTGGAAGCTGTTAGGACAGAATTTCCAGTTTCTGAATCTACCTTAAACATGTCTACCACTTTGTACTAATATAGTTATATGAAGCACTGTTCTCACCACTGTTTTTATAAAAACACAAATCATCTACTGTGGAAAGTGCTAAAAATGTTCTATGTCCTAAAGTAACAAATATTCAATCGGATTCTCTTGTGTGTGCACACAGGATGGATCATTGCACGTGTCAGAGGATGACTCTGGGAAGCAGGTCCTCTCCTGCCACCTTGTGGGACCTGAGGATGGAAGGCAGGTTGTCAGGTCTGCGTGAGAGTGCCTCTGCCCACAGCGCCGTGTTGTCAGCCCAAGATTGACCTCTATGTAGAAATAAACAGGTACATTCACTTCATTAGTGTATAGTTTGCTTCCTACTTTAAGAAAAGGTAAAATTGTATTTATACCAAAGGATTGCTTTAAAATGAAATTATTTATGATTCATTACCAGCATGTTTGCTCTGCAGATGTTTTACACAGCCAGGGTTATGCACATGTTTTTCTGGTGTCAGGGCTTGAGCAGAAGGGTTAGGAAGCCCTCTGCCCTGCTCAGCCCTACACTGTGAGTCAAACTCTAGTCTCCAGCTTTAACTGAAAACCTCAAGAATATTTCATTTCATCTGTGTTTTTAATACATGCATTAAAATTTTTTTTCAGTACTTCAGAATGCCACCTTTGTAGCTGTATTCTGGAGAGTGACCAACCAACTGTCACTTTCTATATATGTCAATATAGCTGAATTCTCTCACCACCTAGCTCATTACTTCATGAACAGACTAAAATATAGAGGTATACTGCTTTTAAATTACTTTTTATGTGGTGTCTAAAAAGAACAACAAAGGGGGAAGAATTGGAGTGGAACTGTTGAAGAATGAGCAACCGGTATACGTTTACATTACAATTACTAATCATTACTTCATCTGGATATTCTGGCAAAACCAAAGAACAGCCTTCACCTGCCTCCCCTGGCAGAAGGCAGCAACTGTTAAGGCCTGTAGGAGTCTCCTTGCTGCGTGGTGTACCAGTGCAGAGAGGCTGAAAGACAGGTGTGCTATTTGTAACTTTAGTTCTTCTGTCTTTACCCTAAAATATAAACTTAATAAATAGCTTTGTAAGCCGGGTGGTGGTGGTGCACGACTTTAATCCCAGCACTTGGGAGGCAGAGGCAGGCAGATTTCTGAGTCCGAGGCCAGCCTGGTCTACAGAGTGAGTTCCAGGACAGCCAGGGCTACACAGAGAAACCCTGTCTCAAAAAACTAAAAAAAAAAAAAAAAAAAAAAAAAAGCTTTGTATAATGCAGAACACCAGTACTCAGACAGTGGTTTAGAAGGCAGGCATGGTGGTGCACATAATACTGGCTTGCAAGAAGAGAAATACATAGTTTTCACCCACTAATCTAGGTAATGCTTGTTAGAGTCTGTAAGGTTTAAATAGTTGACAATTCATCTTTTTTAAGTACCTGGATATGCTCTCACTCTGTACCTAAAGTCTATATGTAGCCCAGGCTGTCCTTAAACTCATGAACTCCTTCTTTAGTGTTAATGTGTTAGGATTACAAGTATGTGCACAATATTCAGGAGTTCATAATTCTTCAGCCCTAAGATGTATCAGATTCCCTATTACATATTCCTATACCATCTATGCCATTTGTCTGAAATATACAGATTGGAGGGTGTAAAGTCCCTATGCATGAAATTGAGCCTTTGTAACTGTTTTACATGTTCTCTTGGATGAGGTTTTTAGCTATTAGGAATTGATTTAATGAATCCAACCGAGAATAAGGAAAAACATAAAAAATGAAAGTTTATAAAGATAATACAGGCCATGCATAGAACTCCCTGACTACATTACAGATTTGTTTATTGATTTTATTGTATTGTTTTGATACAATTCTATTGATAAATATATGGTCAATTAGCTGGGTGTGTGGTAGTGTATGCTTTTAATCCGCAGGTGAATCTCTGTAAGTGTAAAGCCAGTCTAGTCTATATAGTAAGTTACAGGTCAGCCAGGTCCACACAGTGAGAATCTGTCTCAAAAATAAATGAATAAAGAAAAATCAGGTTTACTTATTAAATCCATAAAAAAGACTATTTTATTTCAACACAGGAACCTATTTCTGAGTTCTTATATAGCAAATCCGGCTTTAGCATCCTCTCTGACTTGGACAATGATATAGAAGGCAGAATGAACCATATGTGAAGAGAGCTACTAGGAAATCTGGATTATTTATTTCAAGTCATTCAGACAGCAAAAAGTGCCATATATCAAACACACATCTGCAAGGCTTTAAAAGGAAAATTGATTCCCTAAAAAGGCAGCTTAAGTACAAAAATCACTTTAGTCTGGTACTTCATATCTTAGAAGCCTAAAGGTCTAAATAAAACCCAATCCTTATTACTTTGCTACTAGATCTGGACTTAGTGTCACGTCAAATGTGTTAGCATCTTTACTTTTCCATCCAAAGGGATTGTGTACCTTAGTCTCTAAAACTTAATGCAAAGGTGCCAGGTTTAGGAGGGAATGTATTTTATGTAGTATGCCCCAAACCCAAGGCTCAATTTCTAGCACTGGCAAAATGAGGAAAAAAGACAGAAATGTTCCCAATATTTTTATCATGGCAACTTAAGTACTTTTAGAAAAGTAAACACTATAGTTTTTAAATTTTTAAAAATTATTTATTTGTGTGTGGGGGAACTATGGACCACTCATGGAGGTATGAAACTTCTCAGGAGTTCAGTCCTCTTTCTACCACGAGGGACTGAGAACTCAATTTGGTCATCCGGCTTGTCAACAACTCCTTTGTCCTCTGAGCCTGCTCACCAACCTAAACACAGGGTTTTTGTTGTTACTATAGTTTGTTTTAATTGTTAAATTATATTCACTTAGCCAGGCGGTGGTGGCGCACGCCTTAATCCCAGCACTTGGGAGGCAGAGGCAGGAGGATTTCTGAGTTCGAGGCTAGCCTGGTCTACAGAATGAGTTCCAGGACAGCCTGGGCTACACAGAGAAACTGTCTCCAAAACAAAACAAAAAACAAAAAAAAAAAAAACAAAAAATAAACAAACAAAAAAAATTATATTCACTTATTGTGTGTGTGTGTGTGAGAGAGAGAGAGAGAATGCTTACATGCATGCATGCCACAGTGCAAGTGTGGCGGTCAGAGGACCTCCTTCTGTCCTGGCGCTCAGAATTCAGTCTAGGAATGTCTTAAAGTCAATATACAGGTGAGTCTGGTCTTGAACTCCCAAGCTCCCTGCTCCACCTTCTAAGTACTAGGAATATCACCATGTAGCCATTTACTCATCTAAACCTTATTATGTTTAGACCTGTGACTTGGGGAAGTCCAGTTACCATGGATGTGACTATTACCGACTGATATTTTTTTCCTTGTTTTTTGCGTTTATTTTCAAAATAATTGGCTCCCAGGAACTGACTTTAGATGCTAGTCTCAAACCTCCCCTAGTTCCCATCTTGTTCTATTGCTATGCAGACTGGTTAAGTACCAGGCACAGCAGTGGCCTGCGTTGCTTTGAGGAGTGTGCAGCACAAATTTAAAGCAGACACCTCTTTCCTCTACAGACCTCTATGTATACCTAACCATAGAACGCCTGCACCTTAGGGAGAAGGTCATCTGAGACTTTGGTTTCCTCTTGCTAACCAGTATTAAGGCCATTTCCTAGGCAGTGACACATACCTGTAAATAAAGGGAAGAATTAGAGCCGTGGGACATCTTTTGCACCATCCCATCTTTCTGTAGGATGCACTCTTCCAAGTGAATCACATTTGGGTGCTGGCTCTTGATACTGCTTAGCGCCCAGAACTCTCGAAGGGCTAGTTCAACATTCTCGGGTGCGTGGCATCGAATTTTCTTCACGGCTACTCTCGCAGAGGTCTTTCTGATGACTGCTTCATACACCACACCGTAACTGCCTCGGCCTACCTCCCGTATTAGATCGTACTTTGGCTGGCTACTCACCATCTTCAAGGTCGAGGTTTCTAGAAAAATCAACAAAGTGCTCTGTTGAAATTAGGTGGACCTACTGGCTAGTATTTTTTTTTTTTTTTTTTCGAGACAGGGTTTCTCTGTGTAGCCCTGGCTATCCTGGAACTCACTCTGTAGACCAGGCTGGCCTCAAACCCAGAAATCCGCCTGCCTCTGCCTCCCAAGTGCTGGGACTAAAGGTGTGTGCCACCACTGTCTGGCTTGTATTCTTATGCATGATTTGCCCATCTGTTTTGCTGTCTGTGGTACTTGAAGGGTATCTAGCTAAGCTTTGGAGCAATCTATCACTAATAACAAAAAAGATATTAGCACTTATCATGTATCATGAACTATTTCAAGTACTTTATAACAATTTTTAAAGTTTTATTGTCTTTGAGCAGAGTCTTGCTAAGTTTCCCTGGTTTGGAGCTTGATGTATAGATTATGCTCGCTTTTGAAGGCATAGTTACATCATCATAGTTACCATCACCCCTGACTTGTGTGCGAGTGCAGGCATGCCCATGCCTGGGGCACCTATTAGGAGATAACCTTGGCTCTCCTGTCACCCCTACAGCATATGCCAGGGTAGCTGCCTTCGAACTCTGGAGACTCTCCTGTCTTTGCAGCCCATCTCACCATAAGGCACATTCAGCTTCACATGGGTTCTAGGGATCCGAACTCAGTTCCCCAGACTTACTCAGCAAATGTTTTACCCACTGAATGTTCTCTCTCTCCAGGCTCCACCCACCCACTCCTTTTTTGAACAAGATCTCACTATGAAACCCTGGTTGGCTTCCAACTCAGAGATAAGCCTGCCTCTGCTTCCCCAGTGCTGGGATTAAAGATTTGTGTCACCATACCTTGCTTCCAGTCCTTTTTTAAAAAAGACAGGCTCTTGTGATTATGTAGCTCAAAACGGCTTTCACTTCTTTAAGATTTTATTATGTATTTTGTGTGTATGTGTGTAGCTTTGTGTAAGTCTCTGACTTACACAAATATGTGGGAGTTGGTTCTTTCCTTCTACCATGTGGTTCCAGAAATTGAACTCATGTTGTAAGGCTTGGCAGAAAATAACTTTACCCATTGAGCCATCTCAACAGCCCTGGCTACCTTGGTCTCTGGAACTGGAATGGTGGTATTACAAGTGTGTGAAGTAGTCAAACCTGGATACTTTATATTAAGTTCATCTAATCCTTAACTGCTTGAAAATGTCATTGTTAAAAGTAAACCGAAATTTGAAATTTTGTCAAGAGGTGGTGACTCACACCTTTAATTTCAGCATGTGGGAGGCAAAGACAGAGGATCTCTGAGTTCAAGGCCAGCCTGGTCTACAGAGGGAGTTCCAGGACAGCCAGGACTACACAGAGACCCTGTCTTGAGAAGAAAACAAACAAACAAAAACAGTGAAACAGAAAAATCCCTCACACTTAAAAATACAAACAGTTGACTTCTGTTTATGGACTAAAAGTGGACAAGATCACTTATGTTTTGTTTGCAACAGTGTGTCAGGTAGCTCAGGCTATCCTTGAACTTACTACATAGCAAAGGATGACCCTGATCTCCTGTCTTTACCTTCCAAGAACTGGGCTAGAAACCTGCACCAGTATGCTTGGTTATTTATCTCTTACAACATAAGCACAAATAAAGTTTTTGAGGAATTATTCTCTCAAAATGAAGTAAGTCAATTAGAATAAAACTACCTTTTTATAATCGTTTAGCATAGCAATTTAAATCTAAGTCTTTTCTTGCCAAAGGGGGAGCATCTTATACGTCAAAGGGAATTATCTGACAAAGTTCTTTGGAGCTCTGAGTTGATAAATCATTTAAAGCAAACTGGAGCACAGGCCCCACAGAGAAATGTGCTTTTGAGTGGAGAGTCTGCAGTGTGCTCACACGCCCACTGTCATCGCTGGCAGGAAGAGTAAGATTGTATTTACATTGCACAACCAGGGAAACAAAGTGACTGACCCGGGAACCTGAGACTCCCAGAACAACTACTTTAAGTTCATAGGCCAGATTTAAAAGAAAATGACTGTTTCTGATGTTTGCCTTGAGGGTTACTTCCTTTAATTGGTCACCTACTCTTCAAGTTCTTACTGGATTTCCTAATGTCAGATTTCCTGTCATAGGCGGACATTCCGTCCTGCTCTGTGCCGATTCCCAGTTACCATGCTCTTCCAAGGGACTCTATCTCTGCAGCAGTCCCCCTGAGAGAAGGACACCTTCCTGAATAAGAAAGGACGGTGTCTATCAAGTCCTTGGGGTCCTGGCTGGAGAGACGCCCTGCTGAAGCATCCTTCGAGAGCCCGGGTGCCTCACGATGGCAGGTCCCGGCCCCTCCTGCCTGCCATTCTCCCTCCGGTGCTAGGCACCGCCGGCGTGGACATGCACCTGCTGGTGCCGGGGAAGGGACAGGTCAGGCCAGAGGCGCTCAGACGCGGAGGCTCAGGCCGCGCTCACTGCCCAAGCGGCAAGACCACTCAGGTGGCCGTCCCTTGAAACCCCGAGGGACCCTCCCGTGGCCCTTCAGCAGGCCCCGCGGTCGCGTCAACTCCTCGCGGCTGCGGACTAGGGAACGGTACCCGGGAGTGGCCCGGGCGGGAACGGAGGCCGCAGTCCCGGCCGGTGGCCGGGGCAGCACCGGGCCTTTCCCGGGATGACTCCGCTGAGAGGTCTGTGACAGGCCTGCTGGGGACAGAGACACATGCAGGGAGGTCGGTTCTGACTGCGGGGCATCCGTGCCACGACGAAGGGCCAGGTTTACCTCAGGGCAGCCGCCGCCGCTTCTCCCTCTCATGAGCTCTGCAGGCCGCCATTATCGGGCAGCTCGCGCCTCGCTGCCGCGGCCTCCAGTCAGAAGCCGGCGCGCGCCCCCGTGGTGCGCGGACACACCCCCTCACACCGGGCCCCGCCCCCTCCGGCTTTCCGTAGCGCGCGTGCGCAGCCGAGCGCCGCCTGCTGGGCGAGCGCCTCTCCCTGCGTGCTCCGGCCGTCGCGCTTCGCCGCTGCCCAGGCGCTGCACACAGTCGAGCGTCGCCGGCGGTGTGCGCGCTGCAGAGCGGACCACTGCTGCCCTGGCCCGCAGGGGTGGCGGCAGGGAATGGTCGCCGTCTGCCGCAGCGCGGGCGCGTCCCGGGACTCCGGGGAAGCTGCGGTCACAGGCCCGAGTCGGCAGTGCACGTGCCCCATCGCGGGCCATTCTGCCCACCCTCTTCAAACCTACCGAGCGGCGGGCTGAAGCGCGCGGTTCGCTGGGGCCGGATGCTCGGCGCATCTTCCTCGCCGGTGGCGGGGCTGGGCGGCAGGCCCGTGGGGAGGCGCGGCCAGTGTTGGCTGGCTGGCTGCACCTTCGATCCGAGTCACCGAGCCGTGTCTGCGGGCGGCACAGTGGCCCAGGCATCGACGCGGGGCTGGGTGCGATCATCTGGGAGGATGCCGTCCCCTGCCCCACCGGCGCGGTGGTATCTCCCTTAAAGAAGCCGGAACCTCATTGTTCCCAGCCGCGAGGATCCGGGCGTTCTGCTAGGTGAGAGAGAGGGTGCGGCCTACCTGGCTGCGGCACCTCTCCTAGCTGTCCTGAACCCGAGTTGGGAACCCACGTAGGCGGGTGCACAGACACAAAACAGGTTGCCGAGGACTAGGATTGACGGCTAGAACTGCAGTCCCCCGGGGTTCTACGGGCCCGAAGCCTTTCAAATACCCCCAACATCTGTCAATCATATCCCTGAGTTGCCCTGATATCTACCATCAGGATGACAGTCACTCGGAGACCAGGACCAATTGGCCGGCCCGTCGTTAGTTACACAGATTCAGTAAGCATCTGCCAGAAACGCCCATTCTTTTCTTTATTATTCTGCACATTCTGCTTGTTAATAAGGTTGACCCTGCTCCCATTGCCCGGTAAGGCACTTAAGCATCTCAGCGCCTCCAGTATCATCTTCCTTAGTCTTCTGTTTATGGAACTGATATCTGGGATCCAGTTTTATATAATCAGAACCATATTCCAAAAGTAAAGACTTTACTACTGACCCTGCTTTCATAGGAGAGAAAGCCAATGCCTGCCACGTTTGACCAAAAGGTGTCTTTCTAAAATACCCACTTCCACTCCAGCCTCCCTCCTAATAAAAGCCCAGTAGTCTGTTCAGAGTTTGTCCTGAGGGCCATGCTGGTATTGATGGTCACCAGTTTGCTGGGAATACTGACGTCAGTCAAGACTTGTTTCCTGCACTGGAAAGTAGGGGCAATAGGAAGGCTCTATAGACAGCCGGCTACCGGTGTTAAACAAGGATGGAATAGGAAGAGGTCTCTTCATGAGAGAAGCCTTTTTGTTCATTGTGGTCATCAAATGTCACAGGAACTTCAAGGGACATACCTGTTCTAGCTGCTTTCCTGTTGCTGTGATTAAAAAGAAAAATCACTGACCAAAAATACCTCAGGGGAGGAAAAGGTTTGTTTGACTTAAACCTCCAGGGAATTCTTCCGTCACTGAAGGAAGTCAGGAAGGGAACCGGGGAAGGAACTGTGGGGGAAGGCTACTTACTGGTTTGCTTCAGGGTCATGGCTCAGCTACCCTTCTAAACAGCCTGGGCCAGCCTGCCTACCACTGCCCACATTGGGCAGTCAATAAACCCCCTCACAGATATGCTTAAAGGCCAGTCTGATAGAGGTAACCCCCACCGGATACTTCCTCAAATAGCTGAGCTGTCAAGTTGATAGCTGAAGCTAATGAAGAGACTAGTGTTTTATAGTGTGCTATCTTCTGTGTGACTAACAAAATTAGTAGCTTATATTTTAAACTTTTTTTTTTTTTTTTTTTTCAAGACAGGGTTTCTCTGTGTAGCCTTGGCTGTCCTGGAACTCACTCTGTAGATCAGGCTGGCCTCGAACTCAGAAATCCACCTGTCTCTGCCTCCCAGGTGCTGGGATTAAAGGTGTGCGCCACCACCGCCCGGCTATTTTAAACTTTTTAAAGCCTGTCAATCCAATACAGGAAGAATTCCTCTGCATTCTGTAGTTCTTTTGCCTTTGAGGCAGGGTCTCACTTCATAGCCCTGACTGGTCTGAAACTTACTCTGTAGATCAAGCTAGCCTTAAACTCACAGAGATCCACCTGCCTCTGCCTCTTGAGTACTGGGATTATATGTATACCACACCTGAGCAACCTTAAAAAGTATGGCTCTGTGTTTGTTTGATTTATGTATGGAAGTCAGTACAACGTAGTGGAGTTTGTTCTCACCTTTTACCTTTGGGGGCTGTGGTGGTTTGAATTTTCTGTGCCCCTTAAGGACTGGTACTGTTCCAGGTGTGGCCTTGTTGGAGGAAGTGTGTCACTGTGGGGTGGGCTTTGGAGGTCTCCTATGCTCAGCCTCTACCCATTGCAGAAGAGATCTTCCTCCTAACTGCTTGAGGATGCCAGTCTCTCCTGGGTGCCTTCAAATCAGGATGCAGAGCTCTCAGCTGCTCCTCCATCACCATATCTGCCTGGATACTGCCATGCTTCCTGCTGTGATAACAGTGGGCTAAACCTCTGAACCTGTAAGCCAACCCCAATTCAATGTTTGTCTTTGTAAGAGTTGCCTTGGTCAGGGTGTCATCATAGCAATGGAAACCCTAACTAAGACAGGGATTCCAGGGGTCACCAGGCTTGTGTATCCAGTGCCTCTGCCTTGCTGAGCCATCACACCAGTTCGACCTAGAACTGTTGATCCTCTGGCCTCTGACTCCCCACACTTGGGGGATGGGAGTGGGTAACACTGGAGCTGGCGTGGTGGTACACACCTCTGACCCAAGCACTTGGGAAGCAGCAGGGAGATCTGAGTTCAAGGCCAGCCAGAGCTACAGAGTGAGCACAAAACAAAAGATAAACACTGGAAGAATGAAAGCTTCTGGAAGTGTTGTCTGTGCTCATAGGAGAGGGAAGACAGTGGATGAAATTGTGCATGGCTGAGCTGGTGACATTCCAGTTCAGTGAGGCGCCTGTCTAGACGTCTGAGGTCTGTCATGCGAGTGTATATGTGCACACGTACTCGAGCACATGCACGCACACGAACACATCTTAGGATAGTTTAACAGTATATAAAATCATTTTAATTTTTAATGTATATATAATATTAGCCTGGCTATAATATTCATAATTATGTCTAAGGAAAATATATCTGTTACCTCTAGCATAAAGAAATTGACATTGCTAAAGATGGTGTATACATTTAATCCCAGCACTCAAGAGGCAGAAGCAGGTGAATCTCTTGAGTTTGAGGCCAGCCTGGTCTACATGGTGAATTCCAGGATAACCAGGGCTACTAGTGAGACTTTGTCTCAAAAAGAAGAAAAAAGATAAAAAAGAAGAAGAAGGGGAAGAGGGAGAGAAGGAAAACATTTGTCTTAAGATAATTGCTGTGAAGAAATGTCATGACCAAGGCAACTCTTGTAAAGGTGAACATGTAGTTGGGGCTGATTTACGATTTCAGAGGTCCGTTATCATCATGGCAGGGAACGCCACAGTATACAGGTAGACACGGTGATCCACAGGCAGGCAGGAGGAGACTCTTCTGCACTGGGCAGAGCTTGAGGACTAGGAGCCCTCAAAGCCCACCTACACAGTGACACACTTCCAACAAGGCCACACTTCCTAATAGTGCCACTTCCCAAGGGCCAGTCCTTTCAAATCACCATAACAGTTTTCTGTCTTTTGTGTTTTATATCTCAGATAACTAAATAGTAGACTTTATAAAGTTACTTTCTATAGAATTCCAACTAATGGGTGGACAAGAAATAATGGGATTAGAAAGGTAGAGCCTTTCAAGGCCTGGGAATCGGTGCACCCAGAGAACGGTAATAAACTGTGATGAAGGGGGCTGGAGAGATGGCTCAGCGGTTAAGAGCACCGACTGCTCTTCCAGAGTTCAATTCCCAGCAACCCATAGTGGCTCACAACCATCTGTAAAAAGATCTGAAGAGAGTGACAGTGTACTCATAAATACAATAAACGAATGTTTAAAAAAACAAAACAGCCGGATAGTGGTGGTGCACACCTTTAATCTCAGCACTTGGGAGGCAGAGGTAGGCAGATCTGAGGACAGCCTGGTCTATAGTGAGTTCCAGGACAGCCAGGGCTACACAGAGAAACCCTGTCTCAAAAAAAAAAAAAAAAACAAAAAAAAAAAAAAAAAAAACAACAACAACAAAAAAACAAAAACCCAGCAGTGACATAAAGTTATTGTGAACATAAAGTTTAAGCAAACAACCTGAGCTGACTGACCAACACCAGGGGGTGACACAGCAGCTCTAGGAAATATTTCTGTCTTTCAGAGTCTGAGCCTAGTTCAGATGTCTGTTTGGCAGATCTATAGGGGGTAGACAAAGACCACAGTCGTCACTCAAAATAAGGACTGTCCTACTGGACAAGCTCCCTGGTCTTCCAGGGCATTCCTGTACTGAAACAAAAGGGAAGCTGTAGAAAGTTAGCATATACCAGCCTAGGCTACGTGAAGCCCTGTCTCAGAAGACACCCCTCCCCCACTGGTGTCTGTGGTAAGATTTGGGGAGTTAGTTTTTAAAGATAGCGTTTCATTTAGTCCAGGCTGAGTTTGAATTTGTTTTGAACTCCATGCTGCCTTAGAGTTTTAGATCCTTATTCCCCCACAGTAATAGGGTTATAGGTATGGGATACCACACAGGGGTTCATGTTGGGGTTCATGGGGCCATGGATGTAACCTCGGGCCTCGTGGATGCAACCCAAGCCCTCTACCAGCTGAGCTGTATCCCCAGCCCTGAACTTTTTTTTTTTTTTTTAATTAATTTACAATTTTCTGAAATAAAAAGAATCATGCTCAAATCAATGTGTGGTTGGATAAGTGGGAATTTGGATGGGACAAACCTGCCCCCTGGTGGTAGATTCTGTGAGTGCAGCTGTCAGTTGCTGCTCCCCAATTCAGCAGGTCTAAATTCTGAATTCAGACCCGCCAGTTGTCACCCCTCTGGGTTGGAGTGATGTCCTTCAGCTCACAAGAGCCCCATGGAGCAGACAGTCTATAGCAGACCAGTTTACACCTAAAACAAAACAAACAACCCAGACACTCAGTGACTTAGGTAATTTTCTCACAGTTGAAATAGGGAAAGATTCAAGTTTTGACGAGCTCCTTTTGCAAATCTGACCTTATTTTCAAGTCTTTGACTATGAGGCCAAGAGGCTGGAAGCACCTGACCCTGATCAATGATAATGGTTGTTGTGTGTAATTTCACTAGGAATAGTTGATACTGAATACTGCTTGTTCTGAGCCAGACTTTATACTCACATACACACTCAGGTTACATTGATAATCTTCATAGTTTAACCCTGTGAAGTATGTATTTCTACCCATTTTGCAGATGGAGAAACTGAGGCAAATAGAGGTGAAAGACCTGCCCAGGGTCACACATAATGGATTGACAAATTAGAGCTGTGGGTGGTGATATGCACCCATGATCCCAGCAGTTGTGAGGTGGAGGCAGGAGGATCAGAAATTCAAAACCATCCTTTGCTGCTTGAGTAGTTCCAAGTCAGCTCCGACTCTAGGCTATAAGAGGGTCTGTTTCCACAGAAAAGAAAACAAAGAAGTAAAGCCACTTGACCGGAAATGTTAAAAGACACAAGCTCCAGACAGGGGGGTGACTCAAAGTGGACAGCAAGGAACAGAGACCAGGGCCTATGAGGGAGGTGTGACTAAGCCTCAATGAAACCTTGGCCTACTCGAGGCAGAGCTGTGCTGTCCCTAGGTTGGGACAGCTGCCCCTGTCATCTGACTCTACATTCTAGAAGTCTGGGCAGGGGCTGGTTCCATCCTTACCCCCTGGGGATGGCTGTCAGGAGGCCCAGACCAGCAGGCCAGTCCTACAGTGCATGTGTCCACTGAAAGGATGCTTCTTGGAAGTCCATGTCCGCTGGCCCAGCTCCATCCCAGTCTCTGGGTTTCTTAAAGTTCAAGGAACTGGACCCGCCAGTCCACTGCTCAGCTAGGCGCCCTCTGGGGCAGGGCTCAGTTTCTTTGGCTTAAACCATCCAAAGGGTCTGTCTCAATCTTGGGTGAGGTGAAGCTGAGTACATCGCATCGATGGAGCGGGAAAGGGACTCGGAAATGCTGACAGATAAGATCAGCTCTCCCACTTGTGTGACTCAAGCAAGTGAACGCCACCTCCAAGAGTCTCAGTTTCCCCATTTATTTTTTTTTTAAATAGAGATACCAGAAGTATCTGAAGGGACAGCCATGGGAATGTACACGTGAAGGCAGGAGGTTTATTTGTCTCATCAGCAGGCACTCAAACCTGGGTCGCCATAGTGACTTATTATCTCTCCACAGAGAAGAGAGGGAGGCGAGCCTGTTTGGAGACATTGCCTGTCCGGGCGGCCAGGGATGCCTTTCTTATCAGTACAACCTCAGAGCCGGCTATTAATACTCTTGGTGTCCCGCAGCCTGAGAGCTAGCATTCTAGCCGCGAGGTGCAGAGGTGGGAGGGCGGGGCTGCGGAACAGGTGGCCTGGGTGGGAGCGATCCTGCCCAATCTCAGCGGGCAGCACTTGGGACCTTCTGCCAGACACCCTCCACCTGCAGACTAGGGTCTAGGCAAGTGTGAAATTCCTGAATGAAGTCGAGCCTGGGGCAGGCATCTTCCTAGTCCCTTAGGAGCGTTGCACTGTCCTTCCAGGGATCCAGCTGCCCAATAAAGCAAGGCCCTGATGGGTGCCAGGAGCAAGCCCGCGCCTGGAACTGTCGGCTGTCAAAGTGAGAAGGCATGCAGACAACTCCAGCCTGCTTCCCCGGTTCAAAGGGATCTAGGCTTTGTCCAGCGACAGGAAAAGGTTCCTTCAGCTTCAGTCCCGCCAGGCCTGAGACCACTAGGGATTTGACCCTTCTATATACTATAAATCTTTGTTAGCCTGGCATGCTGGCACATATCTGTAATCGCAACACTCAGAGGCTGAGGCAGAATCCCCAAGACTGCAGTTACATATTGAGACTTTGTCTCATGAAAATCCTGTATGCAGAGGCTAGGATGTAGTTCAGTTGGTGGAGGGCTTGCCTACAACGCAGAAAGTTCTGGGTTCCGCCCCCAGAAATGCATAAAAGGAGTGTGGTATTTATTCCACACCTGTAATCTCCACACTTCTGAGGTAGAGGCAAGTGGATCAGCTGTTCATATTTAAGGCTAGCCTGGGCTACATGAGACTTGAATTTGACTGTTGAAAACACGAATGAAACAAGCACGGGAATTAGTATGTCTCCTGAGCCGAGGCTATCTACACATAAGTGGTGACAAATCCCAAGGAACAAAGAGCTTACAGGAATTCCCTCTTCTACCACTGATATTAGTTATACCGGACAATGCTTCTTTGTTTCCTTATATTGATTATAAAAATCAATAGCAGGTGGTAAGCTGGCTCAATGGGTAAAGAAAGGCACCTGCACCAGGACTGACAATCAAATCAGGGGTTTGATCCTTGGGACCCAGGTGGTGAAAAGAGAGAAGCCACTCCCTCAAATACTCCACCAACCTTCAAACCCCTGTCATGGTTAGCATCTACCAATAAGCATGCACACACAATAAATAGAATAAAGTAAAAATATATAAATATAATAACAGGGAAACATAAAGAAAACAAAAACAAGTACATTGTAATAAATTTTTTGATCAATTGCAATTATTTACTTATTTGTATTATGATATAACACTTATTGAGACCTTGTATTAAAACAAAACAGAAAATCCCACAAGTGCATTATCTCATTTAAATGTCACCCCTACCCACACCCTATAGTTTCCATGGTTTCATGTCACAGCTGAGGAAACCAGACCCTGAGGAACTAAATCTGCCGTTTGCCTGAAGGCTCCCCAGAGCACCTCTTGGCATCAGCTGACAGAGGAGGGAACCATGTTGTCACATGACTGGCAGTCCACACAGGCTGGAGCCTGGACACTGCTGGCACCAGCAGCTGGAGCACCTGTTTGGGGCCCCTCCTCATGCTCCCCACGTAGTCCTCGGGTTCGAGAGTCTGAGCAGCTCTCTGACGCTTCCTTTCCATCTCTTAGTCTTTTTTTTTTTTTTTTTTTTTTTTTGGTTTTTCGAGACAGGGTTTCTCTGTGTAGCCCGGGCTGTCCTGGAACTCACTCTGTAGACCAGGCTGGCCTCGAACTCAGAAATCTGCCTGTTTCTGCCTCCCAAGTGCTGGGATTAAAGGCGTGTGCCACCACCACCCACCATCCCTTAGTCTTAAGTATAAATGTTCTGTTTTGTTTTTGAGATGGGGCTCATGTAGCCCAGGCTGGCCCCTAACTTGCTATGTAGTCAAGGATGACCCCTTAACTCCTAATCGTCCTGCCTTCACCTTCCAAGTGCTGGAATTACAAACAAGCTACTCCGTGTCTGTGGTTTTACAAGTAAAGCTTTTTGGTAAGTCCAGGGTGTCTTACTGTACCTGTTCCACCACACATATCAGGTAACTAACAGCTTGTTCAGAGATAATCATTCTTCCTATTAGGTAGTGAGCCTCTTAGGGGCAAGGGGCCATGCCAAGGACAGTTGGAGAGGCTGGGAAGTCTAGTGTCTTGTACCTGGTGAGGGCCTCCTGCTGGGTCATCCTATGGTGGAGTCTACAGAAGGAAGGAGTTATGGCAATTTACTGTTTTTTGTTGTTGTTGTTTTGTTTTTAAGCTATTTGTAGTGGGGACTAAAACAGGGCTTTAGACATGCCTAGGCATATACTTACTAATGAGCTATATACTTACTTAGACAAGCCTATATATTTTACCTTCAAAAACAATTATGTGTGCGTGCGTGCGTGTACATGTAGAAGTCCATAGAGGCCAGTAGAGGGCGTCAGTTCCCCTGGGGCTGTAGTTACAGGAGTTTTGTTTTTAAGTCACCCAGTGTGAGGGCTGAGAACTGGACTCAGGTCCTCTGGAAGATTAAAATGGATTAAAAATCGATCTTAATCTCTTACCTATCTCTCCAGCCTCCTGTCTTTTCATTATTTATTTATTTATTTATTTCAAGTCTCTCTGTTATGTAGCTCTGACTGCCTTGGAACTTATTATGGAGACCAGACTGACCTCGAACTCGCAGAGATCCACCTGCCTCTGAGTTCTGGGATGTTCCTCGACACCTGACTTGCTTTTTTTTTTTTTTTTTTTCCCATTACTTTTAGACTTCTTTTATCTTTGTTTAGGTGTATTGTGTATGTCTATGCACATACGCCATATAAATGTAGTGCCCCTGGAGGCCAGTAGAGGGCATAGGATCCAGAATCTGCAGTTGTGAGTGACTGTTCTTTCAGAGAGCCTGGGATCCATTCCCAGCTCCCCACAACAGCACACAACCCTCTGACTCCAGGTTTCATAATGTTAGCAAACCATTTGTTTGCTCACAACCATCTGTAAGGAAATTTCCTTAAAGTCCCCACCCCCACCAGCACTGTGTCTTACATAGAGACCCTGGGAATAATATGATATAGGAACCACGTTTAAGGCTGAGAGCACCAATGTCTCTTATTCTTTTTTTTATGTTTATTTTATTTATATGAATACACTGTAGCTGTCTTCAGACACACCAGAAGAGGGCATCAGATCCCACTACACATGGTTGTGAGCCACCATGTGGTTGGTGGGAATTGAACTCAGGACCTCTGGAAGAGTAGCCAGTGCTCTTAACCGCTGAGCCATCTCTCCAGCCCTTCTCTAGCCACACACACCCTTTATTCTTTGTGTAATAACCAGTTGTGAGTTTCTGTGTTTATCTGACCATGGCCAAGCAATGTACTGCTCTGTGGGTATAGTAATCCGTCACTTTTATCGCTGTGCCATTTAAGCTGAATAACAATAGCAGGTTTTCTCCCAGGGCCCACGACCTATTGTATTTCAGGTTCCAGGAGTAAGGATGTTGCAGAACCTTGGTGAAGTCCAGCTCTAGGGCATTTTCTCAATTAGTGATCAATAGGGAAGGGCCCAGCCCATTGTGGGTAGGGCCATGCCTGGGCTGATAGTCCTGGGTTCTATAAGAAGACAGGCTGAAGCTGGGCGGGCGGTGGTGGTGCACACCTTTAATCCCAGCACTTTGGAGGCAGAGGCAGGCAGATTTCTGAGTTCGAGGCCAGCCTGGTCTATAAAGTCAGTTCCAGGACAGCCAGGGCTATACAGAGAAACCCTGTCTCGAAAAAAAGAAGACAGGCTGAGCAAGCCAGGGGGAGCAATCCAGTAAGCAGCACCCTCCATGGCTCCTGCCTCCAAGTCCCAGCCCTGCTTGAGTTCCTGTCCTGACTTCCTCCAGTGATGGAAGTGTGAACCAAATAAACCCTTTCCTCCTCAACTTGCATTTTCGTATGGTGCTTTGTCCACAGCAATAGAAACCCTAAGATACCTCATACCCAGCAGAGAGTGAGTCCCCACCTAGAGACAAGAAAAAGGCTTTCTACTAGAGCACGTTCAACTGGAGCTCAGACCCAAATAAGAGCTGGCCCTGAACAGAAGGCTTCACTATCTTAAATATACCTTAGGCTGATGCAGTTCATATATGTCATCCTCCTTAAATCTCTTTTAGGTCCTGGCTCCAATTTAAACAGAGACCAGAGACTGCAAGTCTGGCTGCTGGGGCAGATGGAAGATTTATATAGCAAAGATTGCCAGAATCATTTCTTAAGGACACCAGCGCTGTTCTTTTTGAATAGTTGTTCCCCAGGTCATCTTGCCCACCTGGCAGAAGGACGCTTTTTCTCAAGAAGAGAACTGGGGGCTTTATGGCTTTATAACAGACCAGGACTTACCATTGGTTGTGACCCTGAATTGTCCCCATGTTACAGTCCCGTTCTTTGGGGGAGGGACCTGAAAGCTACTCCATCCTGGTGAACAAGCATTTGCATCTAACGTCATAAATTTTGCCTATCTCTTACAGGCCTGATTAACAGACTACCTATCTTTGGGGTGATTTTGGGGCAGGGCTCCTTTGGCTAAATTCTACTTTGTGCGACTTAACATCCTCTAAGCAAATCTATTAGTAAATTCTTTATAAACTCAATCCTATGACCTGGAGTTTCTTCTATATCAAGGGACATATTTAAACGGAGTGGTTAAGGAAGGTTTAACCTGGAAAAGGGGACAGCTCAACCAAAAAGGACTAGACTATTTATTATAAAAACAATTTCATATTTTTAAAATTTATTTTATTATGGCAGGTGTGAGGGGCATGCATACCCATCAGTGCATGTGTAGAAGTCAGAGGGCAGCTGTGGCCACCAGACTCTCAATCCACCCTATGAGTTTGTGGACCCAACTCAGGTTTGAACATCTGTGCTTTTACCTTCTGGGCCATTTCACCAGCCCTATTTATTTGTTTTGTGACAAGGTCTTACTCTATAGCCTAGGCTGACCCCAGCTAGCCATGATCCTCCTGCCTCAGCCTCTGAAAGATTGAGATTCCAGGCAAGAGCCACCACATTTAGCTAGAGGCAGACTTTTGATGTTTGGAGTCAGGGTCTCTCTATGTAGCTCTTGCTATACTGGGACTCACTATGTAGACATAGCTGGCCTCAACCTCGCCGAGATCCCCCTGCATCTGCCTCCCAAGTTCTGGGATTAAAGGAAGGTGTGCTCCACCATGGCCTGGCAAGGCACTGACTTTTTTAAGGCAGAGAACAAAGCAACATAGGATGCTTCCTGGTGCAGCGCTTAGTCATGGGAAGAAGAGAGATGGTCCTGAGAGGTTGGAAGGTCAGAGTCTTGAGCAAAGGGCTTCTCCCCCACCCAGCCTCATTCTGCTTTGGAGTGTAGCTGTACTTTTCCTGCTGCCTGTGGGTGGACCAATCACTTGAAAGGCACATGTCCCTTGCAAGCAGCCCCCACTCCTGACCTCTTAGTCCCCTTCTGTCGAGGGGCTCCCTGCCCCCGCCTCTACTATTCTTCCCTCCCCCCTTTCCTAAGCTGAACTGCTGAGGGCTGTGTTGCTTATAATAGGACTTTGGCGGTTCTGGGACCTGGGTCCACAGCCTACTTCTGACATTCAGCTCCTGTCACTGGCCCATGTCAGGGGAGAACTTTACTGGTGGCTGGAGCCTCAAATGGGTGGTGATGTCTGTGACAGCAGCTGGCACCCAGTGAATGTTTGATAAATGGCAGTGCAGTGCCCTTTCCTCCCAGTCTTAGGGGACTGTCTTATTTTTTTCATAGTTTGATTCTTTCCATCTGGGAGGCAAGAGGTGTTTTAGATTTGGGGTGCTCACTGGCTCCCTAAATAGCTCTCTGAAAGAGCCAGATGTTCCTGCTAGTCCCATGTGGAGAAACCTGGAACTCAAGATTATATCAGGGACTCAGGCTCGAGGCATATCTGTCACCTGTTGAGCCATGCTGAAACTTGCTGGTCTGCTATTCTCAAGGTGGTCCATCTTTAGCTAACTGGAAGTCTGTCCTTAGCCTCAGCACACAGATCAGAAACCAAGGTTCAGAAAGTTAGAATCACTAAACCATCCAGAAATGAAATGGAGACTGGGATCATTTTTTCCTGCCACCACAAACCCAGGCACTCTGTCACCAGGCCACTTGGCTTTACAGCCTCCCTAGCACACAGGTCAGGGGTCAACATGCTCCATTCCCTGTAGAAGCAGAACAGAGAGGGGACTGGGCTTCTTAGAGTCACACAGTCAACTGGTCACGAAATTAGAAAGGTGTAACCCCTGATCCCCAGTCCCAACTGAGAAAATGGACAGTCTGAGACTTGAGGGTGGCCTGCACCCAAAAATTCAGACCAGAGGCTGCTCCCCTCCCTGCCCCCAGCAATGGGGTTTTAAACACGAACAGCTAGCTCTCTCACAAGGAGGACAAGCTGAGTCACGGTGTATTTATAGATGAGCCTCCTGCCTCTCCTCCTTCGCCAGTGTGTACCAGGTTCATCTGGGGCTCAAGCAGAGGGTGACAACCTGTTTATCATCCAAGGTGCCCGCCCAAGCAAGCTGTTGAGACACCCTCTGAGAACGAGGTCTGGATGCCGGCCCAGGCTTAGACCTGACCTGACCCTCACAATGCCCAGACCCTGGCAACTCTTCCCTCCTCCAGTTGCCCTACCCTCTCCCAGCATTCCCCAGGGTCCCTGAGGCAATCACACACCAGGAAACTCAGACTTGTGTTAAAATAGGACAGAAATGCTGCTTCTTCCAGGAAGTCAGCCTGGGTCCATCTGGAGGGCTGCAAGTTTTTACTGGCCCCACTGCCACGAGTCAGGTGGTTAAGCCACCCATCATAATATTTACTGGACTGTCTACATACCAGACGCTAAGGGTTTTTCACATTGCCTTTTCATATGTTTATGTATTCTTTTTAAAATAAAAGTCAGAGTCTCTCTATAGCCCTGACTAGCCTGGAACTCACTATGTAGACCAGGCTGGCCTCAAATTCACAGAGATCTGCTGCCAGCCTCTGTGATTACAGAGACAGGTTCCCCGAATCCCTCACCCCCAAATTGAGATTAAAGGTGTGTGCCATCATAGCTGGCTGTGAACTGTTTTTCTGAGACAGAGTAAAATTCTATTGTAGCTAGGATAACCTCAAATTCATAATCCTCCTGCCTCAGCCTCTCAAGGGCTGGGATTATAGGTTTGCTCCCTGATACCCCACTAAAATTACTTTTCCCAGCAGTGCTAGAGATCAAACCTAGGGCCTCGAGGATACTGAGCTGCTCTCTAGAAAGCTTTCATTTTTTCCTATTTATTTTTACAGTTGTTAATATTGCGTGTGTGAAGAGTGTGCTGACACATGGACCGTCACACTCCTGTGAAGATCAAAGGACAGGTTGCAAGAACCAGTTCTATCCTCTTAATATGTAGGCTCTGGGGGTGGAATTTGGGTCTTCTGGCTTGTTGGCAAGCACCTTTATCTGAAGGATTTCTCTATTCCATCCAGACTGGGTTTGAACTTGGAATCCTCCTGCATCAGCCTTCGGAGGAGCTGAGATTCCAGGCCTGCACCATCGCATTTGTCTTCCATGACACATCCTCACAAATCTCTAAATTCGATGTTAATTTAATATAATCTTTATAGGTGAAGAAATCAAAATTTAGAGTAAGGAATGAGCTGAGACCGCACCGCTGAACAGGGCACGGTCCGGAATGCCTGTGATCCACGCACCGCGGAGGTGGAATCCGGAAGTTGAGAAGTTTAAAGTCAGCCTTGGCTACATAGCAAGTTCAAAGCCCACAAGAAATCCTGTCTCAGGAACAAACAACAAGCGGGCTTGTGGGGTGGTGGGTGGTGGTGGTGGTGGGGTGGTGGGGTGGTGGGGTGGTGGGGTGGTGGGGTGGTGGGGTGGTGGGGTGGTGGGGTGGTGGGGTGGGTGGCACATGCCTTCAACTCCAGCACTCAGGAGGCAGAGGCAAGTGGATCACTGAGTTCGAGGCTAGCCTGGTCTACAGAGCGAGTTCCAGGACAGTGGTGGCTACACAGAGAAGCCTCTCTCAAAAAAACTTCAAAACCAAAACCAAACAACAGGAGGGCTAGGCTCAAAATGAGTCTTCCTGGGTCCAGAGTTCCAGCTGTGGGTAATCTTGGAGGAATTACGGCTTCCCCTCTCCTGCAACCGACCCTCCGTTTCCTTTTCTGTACCTACCCCCCACAGAAATAATGGCTCAATAAACCTGTACACAGTTTCCAGTCAGATTTCACTGACTGTGGCCCTTTCAGGAGATGCTTCTTCTAAGCGGTTTGAGCGGTCGCCAGGCCACCCCCCGACTCCAATTTCACGCCAAGAACCTAAGGCTCGGGCTCTGCTTTGCCTCTCCCAAAAGCCAGGCTCTGGGTTCCCCTAACTCAAAACAGAGTTAAGGGAACAGGGGCATCTGGGTGCTAGCCCTGGTTTGGCTTTTGGAATCTATTCTGCCTGGCCTCTGGGCTGCAGGAAGCTGGAGCCTGAGGTGTCAGAGTCAGAGCAGCCAACCCCTAGGGCCCGATGTAGAGACAGCGCTAACCTCGGTGTGACTGCAGCCTGGACCTCAGTGGCTCTGGAGTCCAGCCATAAATCTCTGGTCTTGTACCAGCATCGCTGGGCTCTCCTGCTTTCGATCCTCCAGCCTAATGCAGCCCTAACTGGTTCAGCTAGGTTCCAGTCCAAGGCCTGACCATGTGTGACAAAGTTGTTCGCTTTGGTGACGTCAGGGTTGTGGGAACTAATTGGTGATGATCCAGAGTCCCAAGCTCGCAGACTTTTGACCACTCTGATTCTAAATGTCCCTTACTTTAACGACCAGAGCCCAGTGCCTACCGTTTTCTCTTTTTTTCCTCTCTCTCTTCCCCTCCCTCTCCCTCCCCTCCCTTTCTCTCCCTCTCTCCCTCCCTCCCTCCCTCCCTCCTCAATCCCTCCCTCCCTCCTCCTTCGTGCAAGTGTGTGAGTGTGTGTGTGTGTCTACTTGCATATTTGTGCCCCATGTGGGGGTCAGAGGATAACCTTTAAGAGTCAGTTCTGGGGATTGAACTCAATTTTTTTGTTGGTTTTTGTTATTGTTGTTGTTGTTTTTGTTTTGTTGTTGTTGTTGTTGTTTTCGAGACAGGGTTTCTCTGTATAGCTCTGGCTGTCCTGGAACCCACTCTGTAGACCAGGCTGGGCTTGAGCTCAGAAATCTGCCTGCCTCTGCCTCCCAAGTGCTGGGATTAAAGATGTGCGCCACCACTGCCCGGCTTTTTTCTTGTTTTTTTTTTTTTTTTTTTTTTTTTTTTTTTGTTTGTTTGTTTGTTTGTTTGTTTTTTGTTTTAGTAACTGCTTTACCTCTTCTTTATTTGTACCGCTCCTCCTCCTCCTCCTCCTCCTCCTCCTCCTCCTCCTCCTCCTCCTCTTCCTCTCCTCCTCCTCCTCCTCAAGTCACAGTCTTGCTGTGTGGCTGAAGCTGTTCTGAAACTCACTGTGCAAACTAGGAAAACATATCTTCCTGCATCTGTTTCCCGCAGGCTGGTGTTATAAGTGTGAACCGACATTTTAGTTTGGAAATTTCGTTCTAGCGTTTTGTTGTTGTTTTGTTTTGATTTCTAATGCCTGAATCACATTTTTGATCCATATGCTTACTTACATGTCCACACATATTTAGTATTTTATTTTGTTCATGTGTGCACTTAGGCAATGGCTGGCGAAGCCAGAGGCCACAGTTTAGGAGTTGGTTCTCTCCTTCCACCGTGTGGGTCCCAGGGATGGCGCTCATGTGCTCAGACCTGACAACAAGTGCTTTACACGCGACGCCATCTCCCTGGCTCTGTTAGTTCTTAGTCTTTCTTATTTTTTAGTAACAGACTAGATTACAAATAATTGGCACATTTTTTTTCCTTTTTGACGTGTATTTTTCTCTTTGCACCTAGCAATATGCTACTGACATTTTTTCGCACTGATGTTCAGTATGGAAGGCTAGGTCCTAGAGTCGATGGGTCAGGAGCATCGCCTGCTCTTCTAGAAGACTGGGGATTCAGTTCCCAGCACCAACATGGCAGCTCATAACTGTCTGTAACCCCTGTTCCAGGAGACTGGAAGGCCTCTTCTGTCTTCCACAGGCACCAGGCACACACATGGTGCACATAGGCGAAGTACCCACACACGAAAAATAAATCTCAAAAACATGTGGAAAACTCTGTGCTTTCCTTTTCTCTCTCTCTTGTTCTAATTCACCCTCACTCTCTTCTTTTCTTCCTCTCTCTCTCTCCTCTCTCCTCTTCTCTCTCTCTCTGTTTCTTCCTTCCTTCCTTCCTCTCTCTCTCTCTCTCCTCTCTTCTTCTTTCCTCCCTTCCTCCATTCCAGGTGTGAGTTTCAAGACAAAGTCTCTCCACGTAGCCCAGGCTAGTCTCCAACAACTGGAGGCAATCATCTTGCCTCTGTCTCCCAAGTACTGATAGGACAGGTGTGAGTGTTTTCATTGTTATTTTTGAATTGGAAGAGTTTTTGTGTAGATTTGCATACAGATTTGCTTTTGTGTGTGACATTGGGGATATAATTTGGGGTGTGATTTTGTTTTATTTATGTTTGGTTTTGAGATAGGATTTTATTGTTTAGCCCAGGCGGTTTGTTTGTTAGTTTGTTTCAGAAAACATTTTTAGATGTAATTCCTTAGCACACTGTTTCAAGGTGTTCTCACAAAGTGAGCAGACCTGGGTCAGCCACATCTGGGTCAAGGACCCCTCTACTTCAGAGGTGTCCATGCTTCCTCCTAGGGCCCTCCAAGGGTCACCACCAAGGCCGTTCTGACTTTTGTTTGTTTGGGACTTTGTTGTTTTGAGTTGACCTGAACTTGCTATGTAGACAAAGCTAGCCTTAAACTCACAGAGATCCTCCTGCCTCTGCCTGAGCAGAGTGTAGAGATTCCGGGCCTGAGCCAGCATGCCCTGCCTGACTCTTTTGTTTTGTTTTTGAGACAGGGTCTCATAGCCCGGGTGTTTAGCCTCAGATTTGTTTTGTAGCTGAGGCTGACCTTGAACTTCTGACCCTCCTGCCTCTACTTCCCTAGAACTTGGGTTACTGGTGTGCACCAGTACTCTCAGTTTTATCTGGTGCTGGGGGGCCAAAGCCAGGCATTCGGACAGCAGTCTTCTGAGGCAAACACCCGCCATCTGTGTCTGTTTGCAAAAGATGGTCAAGGCCAGGCTGGTTGACAGGTTCACTCTTAGAAGGAACGGGCAGGGATCGTCACCTCAATACCCAGACATTCCCTGATTCTGCCCTGAGTACACATAGCCTGAGTCTTGGGAGGGGCTAGAGTCTATGGTCAAGTGGATGGGGTCAAATTCCCCCATCACATTATCCCCTTCCCTGCCTGTGTAAATTGCCTGAGAAAATACAGCTCGATGGACCTTGATCAGAAAATTTGTCTTGGTCTCATTCTTTGCATTTCCTGTCCTTTTCATTCTCTCCCCTTCTCTCTTAGGGTACCCTGTTGGAGACCCCACAGGCCGGGGCAGCAAAGAAGCTCAATAAAATCACTGTTTCCCTGGGGAGCAGTTCAGGTGTGTGTGTGTGTGTGTGTGTGTGTGTGTGTGTGTGTGACTTTGGTGGAACTGAACTCTGATTTGTCATTGGGACTTTTAGAAGGGACAGGGCAAACTGGGCAGTGGTGGCACACATCTTTAGTCCCAGCACTTGGGAGGCAGAGGCAGGCGGATTTCTGAGTTCGAGGCCAGCCTGGTCTACAGAGTGAGTTCCAGGACAGCCAGGGCTACACAGAGAACCCTGTCTTGAAAAACAAAACAAAAACAAAAACAAAAAAAAAAAAAAGAAAGGGACAGGGCAAGCGTTACCTGCATGTCCTCTAGTTACTCCTTCCCTGAAAAAATTCTCCAAACCACAGGGCTCTGTGCATGCTTGACCAGCACTCTACAAACGGAGCAACAGCCCCAGGCCTGGCAGCTCTGGCTTGTAGCAGCTTAGGTTACTCTGCCGGCTTTGAGTGTTATAGAAACAAGCTCCAGCCTTCAGCTCAGCACTGTTTCTGTTGACAGATTCATCTACATTATAAACAGCAACACCCCTTCGTTCTGATCTCCTGTGGTCTCCGCGCTGTGACCACCACTTATGTGTTTCTCCGGTCATCTGGGTCATCCAAGGTTTATAAGATCCAGTGTCACACACACACACACACACACACACACACACACACACACACACACAAATCTTGCAAGCCTTGTGTTATAGCTCAAGTCTGTAATTGGCACTCTGGAAAGTTAAGTCAGGAAGATGGCTTCAAGTGTGGGGCTAGCCTGGTGTCTTAGTTAGAGTTTTACTGCTGTGAACAGACACCATGACCAAGGCAAGTCTTAGAAAGAACAACATTTAATTGGGATTGGCTTACAAGTTCAGAGGTTCAGTCCATGATCATCAAGGCAGGAACAGGGCAGCGTCCAGGCAGACATGGTGCAGGCAGAGCTGAGAGTTCTACATCTCCATCTGAAGGCTGCTAGCAGAATACTGGCTTCCAGGCAGCTAGGGTGAGGGTCTTATGGTCCACGCCCACAGAGACACACCTGCTCCAACAAGGTCACATCATCTAATAGTGCCACTCCCTGGACCAAGCATATATAAACCATCACACCTGGGTTTTATATTCAACCACCTGTCTCAAAAAAAAAAAATCTTTATATGTGCACAATTAAAACATGTCTATCATACATCTTTTGATGGTTTCATAAATCTGGTTCCTCAGAGCACCATTGCTGAGTCCTATGTATGAATATATTTACATTTTTGTTATTTTATCTGTATGGGTGTTTTGCCTACATGTATGTCTATGCACCATGTACATACAGCGGCCAAAGAAGGCCAGAGAGGATGTTGTCCACACACACACACACACACACACACACACACACACACACACCCCGTCCCCAGGGAGTTACACACACTTTCGAGCTCCCATATAGCTACTGGAGTTAAATCCTTGTCTTCTGCAAGAGCAGCCAGTGCTCTTAACCGCTGAGCCACCTCTCCAGCCCCCTGTGTGAATAGTTTACATTGTGATTTTTATCACATTACATTCCCCAAAGTCTCCAGAGGAGCCAATATTTGTTTTGCCAGTTTTATAGAAGAAAATCTGACTTTATTATGCCTTTGATGTGAAGTTTATAAGCAAATGCAGATAAGCACGCTGCCTCTGTCTTTGTCAGGGGCCTCAGTGCACCCATGCCCTGTGAACCACCTTTGTGTGCCCTTTGCCCTCTTACCCTTTGACCTCCTCACAGCGCTGACACTCTGTCTGGACATGTCTCTGGTGTTTTTGCCCCTTAGTGTGTTACTTGTCTTTTAGTCTTGTTTATGGAGCAACTGCAGGTTTAAATATAGTCTGTCCCCCCCCCCCCCCCCCCGTTGTTTGCGATTTGGATAGCTGTGTGAGGTAACCCGGGTTCCAGCTGGTGGGGGTGGGGTACAGCAACAGCTGGACTCCCATGACTGGCTCTCTGAGGTACAAGCAAAGGGGCAGCAGAGAGCTACTGGCTGGCAGTGTGCCTGGCACACTTCCTCCAGTTCTTTCCGGGTCCTTCTGAGGAGTTCAGAGTACCTACCAGGGAGGGCACCCTCTTCTCTAGAAGTGTGGGAGCCAGCTAGTATGCCCAGGACAGAAGAGGAAGTGAGTGTCACTTAAACTCAAGCTTGTGTGAACATTCTCTGTGTCTCTTGTCTCTGTCTCCTCTGTCTCTCTTTCATCCACCCCCCACCCACCCACACACACACAGAGTTAAAAATGCAATTATCTACTTGGGCTGCCATAGCAACAGTAGCAGACTTCAACACTAGAAATGCATTTCTCACAGTTCCAGAGCCTGGGGAATCCCTTGCTGGGTGCTCATGTATATCAGCCTTGCTGTGTGCACGAAGGGAAGAAGGGAAACTTCTCTTGTGGTCCCCCACCACCGTTTTTATTATTTAATGTTTTTAAGGCAGGGCCTTATGTGTCGCAGGCCTTGAATTTCATATGAAAGGGAGGCCTCATCTCCACATATCCCCACTCCCAGCTGTGGCTGTGAATTTGGAAGCAATGCAGGCAAGCTTCTGGCTCCTAGAAATTTTCTGGGAGTCTAACGCTGGACAAATTACCCAGTGTGTGAGCATATGACGCAGTTTCCTTATCTGTCTAATGGGGATGGAACTGGAGTGGACCTCATGAACTAATAAATCAGTACCTATAAAACGCTTAGGACAACCTCCTGGAAAGCCACAGTAGCTCCCTCAGCATCTTGCTTCCTCGTATCCACGCCCTTGTGTGAGCCCCTTTCACTGAGCATCTGGGAATCAGTCACAGTGAGAAGAGGGTCTGGCTGTGGAGCCTGCTCAGTGCTCGCCACTAAGTCTGACCTGAGTTCTATTCCTGGGCCCCATATGGTAGAAGGAGAGAATTGATTCCTGCATGATGTCCTGGGACCCCCACACACTCAAGCACATACATGCAAAATAAATAAATAAATAAAAATTAATTTAAAAAACTGACAGTGTATAACTTCCAGGCTGCCTCACAGAAGGCAACACCATTGTCTGAGTCATTCGCTCTGAGCCATGGTTTGGGAATGCACCAGGAGACCTATGCACAGGTACATGAGCTAAGGGCTACAACTTGTAAACACTGAACGAGCTCTCTTGAAAGTGACTTCCTAGCTCAGATAAACTGGCCTGTAGTCCAGCCAATGTCTTTACCACAGACTCTTAGAGGCCTTGAGCCAGGAACACCAACATAGCTGTTCTCTATTCTGTGATCCACCAAAACTGTAATAATCAATGGTTTATTAGAGTTTTAAGCTAAATTTGGGGATAGTTTGTTAGACGGCAAAAAAACAATCTATAGATGGAGGTTGTGGGGTGAGGAGCCGAAGCTGAGGTGGGTGGGCCCAAGTATCAGCCTGGGCTGTGTATGGAGACCTCGCCTCAAAAAGAGGCCAAGCTGGCCGGTATGGCGGCTCACACCAGAAATCTCAGATCTCTGGAGGCTGTGACAGGAGAATCAGCATGAATTGGAGATCAGCCTGGGTTATAGTGCAAGTTCCTGGTCAGTTGTGCTTACATATTGAGACCAGGTGTAGCTCAACTGGTAGGATGCTTGCCTAGTATCTGTGAGGCCCTGGGCTCCATCCCCAGGGCCACAGTAGGCCAGATGTGGTGGTACACACCTGTGATCTCAACACTCAGGAGTGAAGACAGGAGAATCGGGAGTTCAGGCTTATCCTCAGCCACACACTGAGCTCAAGGCCAGCCTGGGATGAGACTTATTCTCGGGGAACAAACACACAAACATATCTTTAGACTGGCGAGTTCCACCAAGCAGATGGTAGGCAGCCCTGCCCGCTATCCAGATGATACATTTTGTGAAGAACTGGCATAGATCAGACATAGGCTCCCTCTTCATACTGGAGAAGGCTAGAAAGATAGTCACCATGAAGTCTAGACTCTTGGCTCAGAAAGATCTCTGCTCTACCCAACTGCCATTTCACAGGTCAACAAACGAAGATGACAGAACTGCCCGAGGTGACAGAACTGTTGCCTTGCAGGATTTGACCTCAGCTGCCTTGGCCCTCTGTGGCCTCTTCACGGCTCTCAGGGACTCGGGGTGTGGCTGCACCTCACACTTTCCAAAGATGATAAAATTGTGGGGGTCTTTTTTTTTATCCCCAGTGTCCTATTCTTAGGGGAGTTGGCCTAAAATGATAAAATTGTGGGAGTAGTGGTGCCACAGGGGAAGGAATCACCCCATCTTCCCTTTCACGCCCTCCTGTTTCTGCTTGTTGAAATGCTTCCCTGGTTCATCACAGTACATCACGGAGCAGATCTGTCTCAGGTGTCTTCCCACTCGCACCTGCCCGCCCCCCTCCCGCAGGGTGTGGGGTTCATTCTGCCTCTGCTCTGGACCTTCCCCCAGGAACAGGAGCAGGGAGGAACGGTTGTTTGGCCTGAGATCTCAGTCCTAGTCTTTGACGTCACCCTCAGTGAAGCATCAGCCCAAATCACAGGGACCAAACTCATGGTCATTTGATCTAGAGGCTAAAGTTGGCAGAGTCAGGCCCATGGGCTCTGGGACATGATGCACTGCCCCAAGGGCCAGGACGATGCCCACTGGGCCTGACTCACATGCCACAGAAAGGAGCAGAGTGTCCCAGGAGCTCAGCACATGAAGCCTGGACCAGGAGCCCCGTGGCCTTCTTCTATTGTCCCCAGGTCTAGACAACACTTGTTGACAAGTTGAGGGCTCTGGGGAGTGGACAGTCTTCAATGAAAGGCATAGTGGTGCGTGCCTTTAATCCCAGCACTCAAGAGACAGAAGCAGAAGATCTCTGTGAGTTTGAGGCCAGCCTGATCTATATAGCAAGTTCCAGGACGGTCAGGTATACAAAGAGAAACCCTGTCTCAAAAACGTCAAAGAACTAAAGGGGCTGTCTCACGAGATGTGGACGCCAAGCATGAGAGGCAGCTGTGTGGATCGATGGGCCTGAAGAAGGGTGTGAAAGGGAAGATGGAATGATTCCTTCCCCTGTGGCTCTACTACCCCCGAAATTTTATCATCTTGGACCAACTCCCCTAAGAATAGGACACTGGGGATTAAAAAAAAAAAAGACCCTTGGGGATCCACTCCAGCAGTTCTTCCCTTTGGCAGTCGTGGGTGGGGCCTGCTGGATATCACATTGCAAGTTTTGCTCAGAGGGAGTCACAGCCTAGGTTCCAGCCCTTGATCCAAGAGGCCTCAAACTCTCGGGTTTCTGAAAAGTCCCTTTTCTAGTGGCAATCCCAAAGAGCACAGACTTAGGGATTAAGTTCCAGCCCCCCCAGTACCAGTTGTGGACATGTGGTGACCATACAGCAATCTGTTTCCTCATCTGTCAAATGGAGACACTGATCAGGACACTGATCAGCGGAGAAGCCCAGCGAAGCCTGTTAGTACAGGCAGGAGAATCGGAAGCTGAAGGCAAAAAAGGCTACAGAGTGAGTTGAGACCAGCCCTCTCATCGTGATAATACCCCATTTAAAAAAAAAAGAAAAAAGATCGGCAACATGATTGTTTAGTCAGAAAGAAAGAAAGAAAGGAAGGAAGGAAGGAAGGAAGGAAGGAAGGAAGGAAAGTAGTAGGTTTCTCCCTGGAGTCCACCATCTATCTCCCCAGCCAAGCACTTTGAGCAGATTTGAACTAGCCATAAGTTCACCATGATGCATCATGTGTTCCGTACTTGTTATCTCAGCACTTGGGAGAGCATAGGCAGAAGGATCAGGCCTCCAAGGCCAGTCTTTGCCAAGTTCCCAGCTCTACAAGAGACCCTGAATTAAAATAACAAGTGAATGAAGCTTGGAATACACACCTTCAACCCCAGCATGTGGAGACAGAGGCAGGTGGATCTCTGTGAGTCCACGGCCAGCCTGGTCTACATTGTGAGACTCTGTCTCCCCTCAAGACAGTCCTGGCCCGACTCGGCCTTGATGATTCATATTGATCTCTTCAACTATTCATCCCATGGCTTTCTAGTTTGTTCTAATGACTGGTAGTGATTTGGTTTATAACTTCCTGGTGATGCTGCTGGCTGTCACTTGCTTCTGGTGGAGCTTGGCCAAGTGACTGCACATCTCTGAACCTCGGCAGATCAGCCGGAAGCAGGTGCTAGCTCCTCTCTGCCCCACTGAGTCACTTGGAAGACTGAAAGACAAAAGAGTATGGAAAAGTCTCAGTACAATACCCAGCCCATAATAAGCACTCAGCAACTGCTCTAACTCAGGGGCCCAGGTCTGAGAGTCGCCCTGGCATTTGTGGCTGTGTGACATGGGCCAAGTCAGCTATCTCTCTGGACCTCCTTTCCTGCTGGGAGAGGAAAATCACAACACTCCCTGACGGACAGGTGTGAGGCTCAAATGACTAGCCGCGTTTGGCTGCCCAAGGCAGCCCACATGGGAACTTCCCCATCTCACCCCTTGACTTTCAAAGGCCATGGCCTTACCAGTGTCCAGGCTGGAGGCTGTCCCACTGTCCATTTGCTGGGACTCTGCACCTGGCCTGCCCAGTGTGGCTGGAGAAAGTCAACAGGAAGCTGTGAATTGCTCCTCCCAGGTGGGAAGCAAGTTCAGGACAGACAGACAGCAAGGCTCGCCCTCCTCGGACACAGCTGATCTAAACCCTCTCTGCCTAGGCTGCTCCTGCTTCCTTCTGCTTAAGCTGTTCTTCAAGACAGGGTTTCTCTGTGTAGTCCTCAGCTCTCATCTTCTTCTCCCCCTCCCCTTCAGGTGATCTGAACCTATCAACTTGTCCCAAACATACCTCCACAGAGACACAAGCTCAGACTGGGCTGTGTCTCAGAGCCACTGCTGCTGGCTGTGTGACTTTTCACAGGTTGCTTTGCCTCTCTGTGCCTGACCTGTCTGTCCATGAGTGGGGGTGCAATGGCTCTCCCACTGTAGACTGTTCAGGTAATGAAAATAAAGCAAGGCAAGTGAGTACTTAGTATAGTGCCTGGCACGTAGCAAGTGCTCAGCAAACACCAGCCACCAGGATTTGAGAATGAGAGGAATCGCCAGAACCTCAAACATTGACATAGATAGCTTCATGCTGCAGCCCAGGTTGACCTCGAACTCACAGCTGTCCTCTGCCCTTTGTTTCAAAGGCCTCCTCCTATAATCTTTTTGGGACTGGTTCCTCCTCATCTTCCTTTTCCTGAGACTGGCCCTTGCTCTTGGGTCTCCCCTAAGTTTTTTTTTTTTTTTTTTTTTTTTTTTTTTTTTTCGAGACAGGGTTTCTCTGTGTAGTCCGGGCTGTCCTGGAACTCGCTCGGTAGACCAGGCTGGCCTCGAACTCAGAATCCGCCTGCCTCTGCCTCCCAAGTGCTGGGATTAAAGGCGTGCGCCACCACCGCCCGGCTTCCCCTAAGTTTTTTTTGTTCCCTGGGGTAGGTGGAGAACTGAACTCTTTGTATGGGTGTTTTGCACGCATGTATATCTGTGTATCACGTGCTGCCGGAAGAGGTATCAGATCCCCTGGAACTAGAGTTACAGACAATTGTGAGCTACCATGTGGGTGCTGGGATTTGAACCCGGGTCCCCTGAAAGAGTAACTGAGGCCCTTAACTGATGAGTTATCTCTCCAGCCCCTATCATTTTAAAATTTTAATTTATTTTATTTTTATGTGTATGAGTATTTTGCCTGTATGCGAATGTGTCACAAGCATGCAGTGCCCATGCAGTCCAGAAGAGGGAGCCAGACCTCCTGGAAAGGAAATAACTGTTGCGAACCACCCTGTGGATACTAGTAACTGAACCCTGGTCTTCTCTCTGTCTCTTTACTTTTAAAAACGCATTTTTAAACAAGGAAGTTGTTGCACACATCTTTATTCCCAGCACTTGGGAGGCAGAGGCAGGTGTTTACAAAACAAGTTCCATGATAGCCAGGAATATACGAGAAACTGTCTTTTAAAACCCCAAAAAACAAAACAAAACGTGTTTTGATATCTGTTCTTTTTGGATGGTGTGGTTTGTAGTGAGGGGTCATGGTGGTGACGGGGAGGGGGCGTGTAGTGACAAAGTGTAGCCATTTTGTTATTGGTCTCATGTAGCTCAGGCCAGCTTTGAACTACTGCTTTCTAAGTACTTGGGTTACTGACATTTACCTATCATGCCCTACTTTACCTTTTATTCTGAGACATGATATCATTATGTAGCTCAGGATGGCTTTAAACTTTGGCTCCTGCCTCAGCCTCCTGAGGAGCTGGGAATATAGACTTGCAGATTACTGGCCCTGAGAGTTCTGGTCACTCGTGTCTTCAGAGGGCCATATATTCCAACTCCTGGTAGGTTCTTCATGGGGCCAAAGAATGGGCATGTATGCAGAGTCCAGCGGAGCCTCTGGTGGACTTCAGGTGTCAGGGCAGGGTTCTGAGGCAGCACAAGGAAGTTCCTGTTTGTCTCCTTTCTGGGCTGCGAGCAAGCCAGTGCAGGGAAGTGAACCTGTGAAGGCAAGTTGTTGGCCTTGGCGGCAAGCACCTTTACCCACTGAGCCATCAAGCCTTGTCAGCATGAAGTGTTATGATTGGCTGAGGACTGTCAGGATGGGCTGCCCAACATGGGAGTCTCAAAAGACTCTATTGAAATGCTTGATTGGAGTCTGAGGCAGGAGAAAGGGCTCACAGAAGGGCTATCCCAAGGCCTTATTTTAGAGTTGTTCCGGATCCAGAAGGGGAACAGACTTAGGTTGCTACAGGATAGCAGGCTGTTAATCCCTTGAATGCCAGCCCCCATCTCCCCACCCCTCAGGTCCCATTCCCTTACTCCCAATTGACTGGAGTGGGGACAGAGACCAACTTCTGCAGGAAACTAGGGTATCTGGCCCTCCCCTGAACCTGGCTCTGAACAGTCTGTTCTTGTTTACGACCCCCATTACAGGGCAACAGCGATTGCTCATCCCTGCATGTGATCTGAGAGGGCCAAATCTTTGAGGCCTGGAAGAAACTCAAGCCTCAGCCAGCAGCTTGGCTTCGGAATGTTCAGCTGGTCCCCTTCTGGGGCTCATGTGACCGAGGTGCAGCTATAAATATCAGAGGGACCTCAGACCAAGACAGAAGTCGGGTGTCAGGGGACGAAGACAAAGAGGATCCGAGTGGGTTAGGGGACAAAGACAAGCCCTCCATTCCACTTGGTGTGACGCAGGTGGAAGAGGCAGGCGCATTTCGAAGCAACATGGATTATAAATCTAGCCTGATTCCGGACGGAAATGCTATGGAGAACCTGGAGAAGCAGCTGATTTGTCCCATCTGCCTGGAGATGTTCACCAAGCCCGTGGTCATCCTGCCCTGCCAGCACAACCTCTGCCGGAAGTGTGCCAACGACATCTTCCAGGTCAGCGCTAGGGAGGGCCAAGACCTGGAATCCCCACCCCTGCCCCGTGCCCCCAGAACCTGGATGGCTTCTCAGACGCCCCTCCCTCTCAGCCTAGGACACTTCGCTCCATTGAGAAGCCATACAGAGACCCCCTGGAAAGGGCTAGGGCGGGGGGGGGGTGCATAGGGAAGGGGCTAAGGGAAAAGCGGAGTTGCTCTAGTCCTTCTCCACAATGTACTCATCTAGTCCCACCCTGCCCACAGCTCCCTGCTCTGCCTGGACCTCTCGCTGTTGATTCCCCAGTCAAGAGTCAAATACCTCAAGTGATAAGAGGGAAGGTGGTTAGAGAGGAGAGAGAAACAAGGCTCTGGGGCAGGAGCCAGCTCCAGGGTGGCAGGGGGCCCAGACTTTGGGAGGAGGGTGGCGAGAAGGGAGCATCTCAGAGGCTGCGTGCTCCAACATGGGGGCAGAAGGGACTCCATCTTCCTGAGGAGGGAAAGGGCACAGTTGAGGCGACTGCACTGGGAGGAGAGTCTGAAGCCATGACAATAAATGCTTTTCCAAACTCAGGTCTAGTTGAATATGCCAATAATCCCAGCATTCATGAACCTGAGGCAGGAGGATTGCTAAGAGTTTAGGGTCAGTCTGTGCTACCTAATTAGTTTGAGATAGCAAGACTCTACCTCAAAAACAAAACATAACAACCCTCCCCCAAAGAAAAAACACCTTTTCCCCTCCACAGTTATCTTTAAAGTAATATCCTAGGAGCTGGCTCTAATTCTAAGACCTGTGGTATCAGTGGTAAACTGAGGCATAGAGAGATTATATTTGCTTGTCTAAAGTCACATGACTTGTACTCATGTTGGTTGGTTCTGACCCTCTTGCCTTGTTTGCATACTTCAACCAAGATACTTCACCACATGGGTGGGCTGGTTCTAGGTCAAGGCCAGGAGCCGGTGGGTGCCCTTGGGTTTGCCAGTGTGTTTGGAGCAGTTGGGGCAAGGAGAACCGAGACTGGAGAGGGTAGGACCGCCTGCCTCATCTTTGCCTTGGCTGTCTGCAGGCTGCAAATCCCTACTGGACCAACCGCGGTGGCTCAGTGTCCATGTCCGGAGGTCGTTTCCGTTGCCCGTCGTGCCGCCATGAAGTGATCATGGACAGGCATGGGGTGTACGGCCTGCAGAGGAACCTGCTGGTGGAGAACATTATTGACATCTACAAGCAGGAATGTTCCAGGTCAGTGTGCACCTAAACAGCCCCGCCTCCTGCCCCCCCTCTCCCCCAGGCCCCTCCCACCCCGGGGAGCCACCTTCACCAGCACCAGAGAGCCAACAAAGTCTATGTCTACCTCGGATAGAACCTCAGCTTTTTAGAGCTGGTTACTGGGGTGGAGGAGGGGGCGTGAGAAAGACTCCTGAGACTAGGGTGCAGGGGTGTGTGTGTGTGCGCGCGCGCGTGTATGCATAAGAGGGAGGGAGGGAAGGAGGGAGGGAGGAAGAGAGAGAGAGAGAGCGTGAGCGAGAAAGAGCGAGAGAGCGCTTCATCCTATGGGATTATCCTTACGTAGAAAAGGAAATGGAATCTCAAAGGACAGAAATCAGTTAGGTGTGGTGACTCAAACCTATGAACCTATCACTCGAGAGAGACCAAGACAGAGGGATTACTGTGAGTTCCAGGCCAACCTAGCTTACAGAATGAGACCCAGTTCACCCCTCCTCAACAATAATATTAAAAACAACATCAACCACAACAGAATTATTATTACTGTTTTGGACAGTTACCCAAAGTTTACCAGTTGGGAAGGGGGTGATCTCGGCAGAATTTGTGCATAGCAGGAGTTGTGCAGTATTGGGCATCAAACTGGAAAGTGACACAGCTCCTTGGGTGATGTTTACAAGGAAGGGCTTCCTGGCTGAGGCCCAATGGTAAAACTTCCCAAGGCGAGGCACCCCTAAGAGTGCCCTGGGTGCCAGGATTCCAGCACCCATGCCAATTGGTCCATTTACTCATCAATCAAGTCAATCAGAACATGCCAACAAGAACTGAGGTCCAGCCAGGCGGTGGTGGCGCACGCCTTTAATCCCAGCACTTGGGAGGCAGAGGCAGGCAGATTTCTGAGTTCGAGGCCAGCCTGGTCTACAGAGTGAGTTCCAGGACAGCCAGGGCTACACAGAGAAACCCTGTCTCAAAAAACCAAAAAAAAAAAAAAAAAAAAAAAAAAAAAGAACTGAGGTCCATGAGGACTGCTGTCCTCCTGGCCTCAGCCTAAACCCTTCACCGGGTCAGTTAAGATGGAGCATATCTATAATCCCAGCATTTAGAAGGCTGAGGCAGGAGGGCTGAGAGTTCAAACCCAGCCTAGGTAGCCAGACTCAGTCAAGAGAACAGACATCATCAAAGAGGATGTCACTAGGAGGTGCAAAAATACTAGATATTCACGGAGCGTTGAGTGTTGCCCTTGGCTGCTCCATGCAGGATCTCACAAGGCCATCTCATCCCTGAAAGAGAGGGTGTGACCAACTCCATGGTGAACCTTCTCCTGGCTCCGTCTGTGTGTGTGTGTGTGTGTGTGTTGTCTGCACTCATGGTAGAGTTTGGACCTCACTAGGCAAATGCTCTACCACTGAACGACATCCCCAGAGATGGAGCCTTGACATGTAGCTCAAGCTGGTATCAACTTGAGATCCTTTTGTTTCTCAATCTCAGCTTTAAAAATATATTTATTTTATTTTGCTTACATATAGGTGTGTATGTGTGTGTGCATGCACGTGCCTGGTATCTGTGGATATACTAGAAGAAGGTACTGGTTCCCTATATTAGGGTTCACTATAGAAATATAACATGCAACACACACACCTGCACGCGTGCGTGCACACAAACACACACACACACACACACACACACACACACACACACACACACTAGTTGTGTAGTCCACAAAGCTGTATGTCTCAGCTGGTCTTCATTTTAGGTCAGAGGCCCAAAAGAATAGGCTCTAACTCCAGTAAAGGAACAGACTTGCTAGGGAGAGCGAGAGCAAGCAGGCAAACAGAGAGCTTCCTTCCTTCTTCCATGTCTTCTATATTGAGGAGAAGGTGTGGCCCAGATTAAAGGTGGATCTTCCCACCTCAAAAAATATCTAGATTAAAAGTGAGTCTTCCCACCTCAAATGATTTAATTAAGAAAAACCTCCTGGCCAGGCAGTGATGGGACACACCTTTAACCCCAGCACTCAGGAGGCAGAAGCAGGTGGATCTTGGTGAGTTTGAAGCCAGCCTGGTCTACAGAGCGAGTTCCAGGACAGCCAGGGCTACAAAGAGAAGAAACCTGTCTCAATAAACAAACAAAAAACTAGCAAACGAAGTCACTTGGGTTTTAGTTAAATCCAGATGTAGTCAAGTGGACAAGCTCTAGTTCACAATCGCCCTGAAATTAGAACTGTAGTTACAGACAGCTGTGAGCTGCCACGTGGGTGCTGGGAACCAAACCCACATCTTTGCAAGAACAGTAAGCTTTGAATGGCCCACCCCCTCTTCCAGCCTTCACAGTGACTATTCTACACTTCTTTGTTACATTGTGTCTCCTGTCGCTAGCACACAGCACTACAAAGTGAACACTGTTGAGCCCCAGGCATGGTGGCATATGCCTGTGAGCCCAGCTAATTGGGAGTCTGAGGCAGGAGGATCTCAGTTGCAAGGTTCACCCTGCCTGGACAACTCAGAAAGATGCTGGTTCATAGTTAAAATGTACTACTGAAAATAAGGGGCTGGGAACGTAGGTCAATAACAGAACTCTTATCTAACACAAGGTTCTAACCAGTCTCCAGTCTCTTCCCCAGACAACGCATACATATACATTAAATATATATATATTTTATTTATTTATATATTTATTTATTTATAAAATAAATATATATTTATTTTATTTATATATTTATTTATTTATAAAATAAATATATATTTTTTATTTATATATATTTTATTAATAATGATAATAATATTATCATTATTAGCGTGTGGTGTGGGTGTGAGTGCACACCTGCCACGGCCCATGTATGGAGATCAGGAAACAACTTTGTGGAATCAGTTCTCTCCTTCTGCCTTTACATGAATCCCAGGGATCGAACTCAGGTTGTTAGCCTTGTGCTGCAAGTACCCTTATCTCCTGAGCCATCTTGTCAGCCCACAGATGCTTGCTTTGGATGATGGTGATGGAGATGGTGATGATGATGGTGATGGAGATGGAGATGATGATGATGTAATTTATTAGTATACTTACATCAGCCTAATGCTGCTGAGTTTTGAAGATCACGTTGTGCCTTGGAGGTTTTCCCTGATGAGGAAAGACGATGGTAGTTGCCCTTAAGCAGGGTCTGCTCAGAGCTCCGCAGGCCACATTCTGGCATGGTTGGTACAGATCCAGGCATGAAGGACTGGGATCACAGAAAACAAGCGAGTGTTTGACCCTGAGGCCTGGCCACAGGGAGGGAGGTGTTGTCAGGCAGCAGGCGCTCTCCATCCTGCTGCACACCCTGTGCCACCGTCCCAGGGCATCGCCACAGGCGGCTGGGGGAGTGCAGACATGACAGCTTATCCTAAATGAAAGTAAGGTCTAGCTAGCCTCGACTCTAAAACCCTAGTTGAGGCTGGGAAACAACTGATGTTGGAGAGGAGCAGACCAGGTACTCTAGTTGAGGAAGCTATAAAGAGAGAAGACAGAAAGAAGAAACTCTGGGCCAGCTAGATGGCTCAGTAAAGGTGCTTGCCGCCAAGCCTGATAACCCCGAGTTCTATCCCCTGGACCCACATGGTAGAAGGAGCGAACCAACTCCTTCAAGCTGTTTTTCATGGATGTGGTGTAGCACACATATCCCTCCCCAAAATGCATATATATTAAATAAATGCAGTTTTTAAAATGAAAAAAGAAAAGATTCTGGGCTCTGGAGAGTCTTTGTGTAGCAGAGGTTTGCTCTGGGCTTCTATGTAGCCCCGGCCTCCACCACGTGCACTTGTATGGCGTAGGGTGCACAGGCTGCCCCCTTCTCTGAACTCTAGGACAACCTCAGGATGTGTTTACTGAGGTACTCTTTCTACCTGGATTTGATTTCCAAGGTCGGTCTCCACACAAAGTACTGTATGTTATAGACTCGGGAAGGAAAAACAAGCAGGCTTCCTGCCCGGTTGGAGGGTACAGTCTCATGGATTAAATATAGACGTGAAGGCAGCCATCAGAAGAAATTGCCCAGGCCCCAGCAACCAAATCTGTGGGGTCTATAATTAGAGCCCAGGAGTTCTGGCCTCTCCTGTTTGTGCTGCTGGGGCACCTTGGCATGTCCATTTATTTCCTGCGACTCTGTTGCGTCTCCCATATGGTTAGCATCTTCTGGTCTGACTGGAATTCCAGGGCCTTCCCCATGTCCTCTGTACCAGCTCAGGCCAGGTCCAACAGCAGAGCCTGAGTTTTAAGGTTGGAAACTGGTTTGTTTGATAGCATTAGCTTCCTTGATCTTGGGCTCCCAGAAGTTAACCGGGAGAGAATGCTTGGAGCAGCCTTGGCCCACTGGCAGCTCGAATATGGATGGGTGGCTTCCTGTGCTTGGAGCTAGGACGAGACAGGGAGATGGGACAACCCTGACCTGTGATTCTCTTCCACCTCAGTCGGCCCCTGCAGAAAGGCAGCCACCCGATGTGCAAGGAACACGAAGATGAGAAAATCAACATCTACTGTCTCACGTGTGAGGTGCCTACTTGCTCCTTGTGCAAGGTGTTCGGGGCTCACCAGGCCTGTGAGGTTGCCCCTTTGCAAAGCATATTCCAAGGACAGAAGGTACTGGCTACAGCTGCTGTGCCCAGATGATTCTGGGGCTGGATCTGACCCTTGTAGATGTGCTGAGGCGGCCTTTCAGGAATAGTTCCTCTTAAGGGACTTCCCAGGCCACAGGGACAGCAGCCATTGCCTCCCTGGGGGAGGTGGCTGAGCTCATGGGTTATACTTAGAGCCACTTGAGAGCACCTGGGTGTGGCCACAGGGAAGAGTCCATGGCTTCCCTGTCCTGTCACTCTGTGGTCCCAGACCTGTCCACCTGAGCCTCTCATGAGGTATAAGGCAGAGTTGAGGCTCTCCCCTGGGCCATGGCAACCCAGCATCCTGCCATGGAGTGAGCTGTAGCCCTACTGTCTGAATAATCTGTTCGTCACAATCCACTCCTCTCTCTCTTCTAGAACTTTCTAGTTCTACTCCTTCTCTTAGAAAGTAGCCGCTGGAGATGGTAGCACAGGCCTTTAAGCCTAGCACTCAGGAAGCAGAGGCAGGATCATTATGAATTTGAGGCCAGCCTGATCTATATATTTATTGAGTTCTGTGCCAGCCAAGGCAGCACAGTAAGGCCCTGTCTTTGAAAAAACAAGAGAGAGACAGAGAGAGAGACAGAGACAGAGAGAGAGAGACAGAGAGAGAGGAGGACAAAAAGAAAGAAAGAAAGAAGGAAGGAAGGAAGGAAAGAAAGAAAGAGAGAGAGAGAAACTAGTTTTCTTTTGTTCCTTTGTCAGTGCCTTGCTGTGTATTTTGGGTTGCTCATTTCCCCTCTCTGGGCCTCATAAAAGATACATCTGTGGTAGTGTCTGCTTTAGACATGAGCTGCACCCCAGAAGGAGGGGTAGCAACCCTATTGATGACTCTGTCAGAAACAGGGATCATGAACACCGTGTTGCTACAATGCTGTAGACGCAGCTGGCTCTGAGTCTATTTCTGTCTCTCCTCTCTCACCCCCCTGCCATCCAGACTGAACTGAGTAACTGCATCTCCATGCTGGTGGCAGGGAACGACCGAGTGCAGACTATCATCTCTCAGCTGGAGGACTCCTGCCGAGTGACCAAGGTGAGGGTGCAGAGCCGCCCTGTCAGCAGCGGTGAGGGGGTCAAGTCTCCAGTGCAGCTGCTCTCTGGGGAAGGCCTGAGCTATGAGTGCAGTCTGGGGTTTGGAGTCTTGGGTGCCCCATAGAGATGGCAGGAAGGGACACAGTCATTTCTTCATTCCCTTGGTGAACACAGCAGCTGTGTCAGACCCTGCTGAAGGACAAGACAGACCCCAATGGTCCCTGACTGCAGAGACCCACCAATGTTTCCAGAGTTAATCATTTTGCTGTAGAGCAAAACTCCTGGATCTTTAAAAGCTCACACTTGACTCAGACTGTGGAAGCTCAGAGGCTCTGGATGATGCAGAGTTCTGCACTTCTTCCTTGCTTTATTTTCTATGTATATGGGTGTTTGCCTGCACATGCCTGTGCACCATGTGTGTGCAGTACCAGAGGAGGCCAGAAGAGGGAGTCAGATCCCCTGGAAATAGAATTCAAGATCGTTGTGAACCACCACGTAGGTGATGGGAATTGAATCAGGGTCTTCTGGAAGAGCAGCCAGTGCTCTTAACCGCTAAGCCATTTCTCCAGTCTTCTTTCTGTCTTTCTACCTTTGATTTGATGTTTGTTTGTTTGTTTTTTCGGAACAGTGTTACTCTGTGTAGCCCTGGCTGTCCTAGAACTCCCTCTGTATTCTGAACTCAGAGATCCACCTGCTTCTGCCTCCAGTATGCTGGGACTAAATGTATACACCACTGCCTGGCAGATTTGACTTTTTGAGTCTAGGTCTTGTGAAGAATAGGACAACCTTGCATTTATATGTAGCCTAGATTGCTCTTGAACTTCTGATCTTCCTGAAACTACCTTCCAAGTGCTAAGATTACAGGCATCAGGTAACTGGCTGGAAATTTGCATTTCTACTGAGCATTGGCAGGCTGCTGGTTCTACAGACTGCAGAAGGCTGAGGTAGCTTTCCCAGCTAGATGTGATGGCACATCTGTAATCGCAGCATTTGGGAGGTGGATGCAAGAGGATCAGAGAGGTTCAAGGCCGCCGTCCTACACATAATGAGTTTGAGGCCAGCCTGCTCTACATAGTGAGCTCCAGGCCAGCCAGACAATAAGAATCTGTCTTGAAAGGAAGGAAGGAAGGAAGGAAGGAAAGAAGGAAGGAAGGAAGGAAGAGTGAGCCAGGCAGTGGTGGCGCACGCCTTTAATCCCAGCACTTGGGAGGCAGAGGCAGGCGGATTTTTGAGTTCGAGGCCAGCCTGGTCTACAGAGTGAGTTCCAGGACAGCCAGGGTTACACAGAGAAACCCTGTCTTGAAAAACCTTAAAAAAAAAAAAAAGAAAGAAAGAGGGAAGGAAGGAAGGAAGGAAGGAAGAGGGAGGGAGGGAAGGAAGGAAGGAGGGAGGGAAGAAAAAAAATCTGGTCTCTTCTTGAGATGGGTGTGGGGAGGAGGGACATCATAACCCCACGTGGGCTGAGCTGTGGAGTGGAGAGGAACATTGTTATCCCTCTGAAAGACATCTCATTCCGAAAGGTGCCACTGCCAAGCCCATTTGACTTTTTATTTTAAGACAAAGTCTCACTAAGTTGCACCAAGTCAGCCTTCCGTGCAGGCGTTTTCTTCTCCTTAGCTTTGCATCCCATGCAATGGAGACTCTTCTTGCTGCAGATAGTTCCTGGGGCCCTTCTGTCTCAGAAAGTGGGTTGGGACCCCATGGGATGCGACTGTAGGGTTTCTGTCCTCAGGAAAACAGCCACCAGGTGAAGGAGGAGCTGAGCCAGAAGTTTGATGCCCTCTACGCCATCCTGGACGAGAAGAAGAGCGAGCTGCTGCAGCGGATCACACAGGAGCAGGAGGAGAAGCTGGGCTTCATCGAGGCCCTGATCCTCCAGTACCGAGAGCAGCTGGAGAAGTCCACCAAGCTTGTGGAAACAGCCATCCAGTCCCTGGATGAGCCCGGAGGGGCTACCTTCCTCTTGGTGAGTGCAATCTGAAGGGTTTGGGTAGATTTGAACTATACTCTTCCTTTTCTTTTATTTCTTTTTTTAAATGATTTATTTATCTTATGTTTATGAGTACACCATTGCTCTCTTCAGACACCAGACTCCATTATATATAGTTGTGAGCCACCATGTGGTTGCTGGGAATTGAACTCTGGACCTCTGGAAGAACAGTCAGTGCTCTTAACCGCTGAGCCATCTCTCCAGCCCACTCTTCACCCTCGAATGGGCAGTTTAAATCTTGGCAAAATGACAGGCATCTCGCCACCATAGGCTCCTGACTATAATCCTAGTTCTTGGGCAGCTGAGACAGGAGGATTGCAAGTTTAGGGGAAATCAGGGCAGTTTGGGAAAATATTATCTCAAAATAAAACATGCCAGGTTAGGCTTGGTGACACACGACTTTGATCCCAGTACTTGGAAGACACATGCAGAGGCAAGAGAATCTCTGTGAGTTTGAGGCTAGCCTGGTCTATATAGCAAGCTCTAGGCCAGCCAAGACTGCATAGTGAGACCCTGTCAATAAACAAGCAAACAAACATGAAAAATATTGGGGGTGGAGAGAAGACTCTGTGGTGAAGAACATTCCTTGTGTCAAACACTTTTAATCCCAGCGCTGGGAGACAGAGGAGGCAGATCTCTGTGACTTTGAGGCCAGCCTGGTCTACAGATTAAATTCCAGGACAGCCAGAGATGCATAATAGAGAGAACTTGTCTCAAAACACAAACAAACAAACAAAAAACAACCAACCAAAGAAAAATAACATTTTGGTTTTGTTCTTGCAAAGGACCTGGGTCCAGTTCCCAGCACCCACATGGTGGCTTACAACCATTCATAACTCCAGCTCCAGGGCACCTAACACCAATTTCTGACTTCCAAGGGCACCAGGCACATATGTGGTGCACATACATACATGCAGGCACTCATACATACACTTAAAACAAAAATAGATCTTTTACAAACAATATCAACAAAACCCAAAGGGGAGGGGCTGGAGAGATGGCTCAGGGGTCAAGAGTACCTATGATTCTTTCAAAGTACTTGAGTTAAGTTCCCAGTACCCATGTCTGACAGCTTAAAAATGCCTATAATTCCAATTGCAGGGGAATCTGACACCCTCTTCTGGCCTCTAGGGGCTGCAACATATATACACACAAACAAACAAACAAACATACATACATACATACATACATACATACATACATAGAAAAATTTTAAAACATACCAAAAAAACCTACAATACCCAGACCACATGCCTTCAAGCTTTTATGGTCCAGCTTTGTCCAGCCCATGGTTTGAAAAGGAAGTTTGATTGACTCTCATTCAAGAGACTTCAGACATTATGAGTGCTTGGTCAGAGACTCTGGCTTCCTGACAGGACAGTGGAAGCACACTGGGATGCATGCTGGCCAAGATCTGTGCTAACCTGGGACAGAGAGAAAGTGCCCGAGTTCTGTCTAACAGGACAGGAATCGAGTTACGCCTGTACCATGGAATTGTACCTGGAGTCGATCCTTGGGGTTTCAATGTTAACCTCTGTTCTTTCTCTCCACAGAGTGCCAAGCAGCTCATCAAGAGGTCAGTGATTCCACGACTGTGGCCCAAGACCCTAGTTTCCCCCGGGCTTCTGACACCTGTCCAATGGGCTCCTGTGCATTAGTTCTGCAAGGACTGGGGCTCCACCCCTCCCAGACCATGTCCCCTACTTTCTTGGATCATCCACTCTGCTTGACCCTAAAAAAGAAGTGCTCTCTGCCTCTTCATCCTCTCTGTTCAGGGATGGATTGTAGGGCTGGGATTGACTCACATAGAGCCAAGGCTAAGCTGTCCTTCCTGCATGGAGCCCGAGACCTCACCCTGCCTCTCTCCCCCCACAGCATTGTAGAAGCTTCCAAGGGCTGCCAGCTGGGGAAGACAGAGCAAGGCTTTGAGAACATGGACTACTTTACTCTGGATTTAGAGCACATAGCAGAGGCCTTGAGGGCTATCGACTTTGGGACAGGTAAAGGATGTGATAATGCTACTTGTTTGGACATGTTTGACCTTCGAAAGGCAGCATTCTTCTTGACCTCTGACGGGAAGAAGATTCATTTAAAAAGTTAAATTTACACATTCAATGTTGACAGGGTCTCTCTATGGAGCCTGGCTGTCTTAGAATTCTCTAAGTAGACCAAGCTGGTCTGGCACTCACAGAGATCTGCCTGTCTCTGCTTCCTGAGTGCTGGACTACCAGCATGTGCTCACCATGCCTGGCTCCACGGTCAACTTTGTGATGAATCCAGGGCCAAGCACAGTGCCTGGTACATAATTTACTAAATAGATTCTGTGTGGATCCAAAGTTTATGACATCTGGCATTAGACAGATCTGACTTCAAATCCTGATTCTGCCATTTGTGTGATATCTGTGTGACCTTTGGCACCCCCTCCCCTTTGTGGTCTCCTGTTTTGGTTGGATTTTTGGAAGGATCCATTACTGGTGATCAAACCCAGGGCTTGGAGTCTTACTTAGCACCTGGGAAGTTTAGGCAGGAAGATGGTGAGCAGCCTAGGCTACGTTTTCAAGGATATTCAAGATAGGTTGCACTGTGTGAATATAACTTATCGGAGGCTTGCACTATCCACTGCCACCCCCAGCAGGGGGAACATACCAACAGCGTTTCTTGAGCCCATTCATGAAGATCAAGCTGGCCTCAAAGTTACAGAGATCTGATGGCCTCTGTCTCCTAAGTACAGGCATTAAAGGCATGTGCCACTACATCCAGCCCTGAGCCCACTTATTGGTTGGACTTTCCATGCTCTGAGCACTGAGATGCTGTTGTAAAGATGTAAATTCCATCACTTAATACAACTCTGGGATGCAGCTCTGTTGGCGCATCAATTTGTAGCTTAGGAAACTGAGTTTAGACAGAGCAATCCCTTGTTCAAGGCCACACGGCTAGTAAGTAGCTGATGTAGACCTCACTTAGAGCCACTTGACTTACAAGACTGTCTGAGGACAGATGAGACAATATGAAGACACCATGGGACCTGCCCATAGTAATTCTCTGGGGAAGACTCTTATGAGCAGTAATAATGGTTTAGATTAAACAATAGGCCCCCTGGATTATCAAGGTTATGCATAGATCCTGGGTCTTTGGCTGGAGGTTTTACTTGACAATTTTTTTGTTTTGTTTGTTTGTTTGTTTCTTGATACAGGGTGTCACTATGTAGCCCGGGCTGTTCTTGAATTTGTGACTAATCTCTCACCTCAGTTTCCTGAGTGCTGGGTTTACAAATTAAAGCCATAGTAGGCGCTCTGGTTTGTAGATGGGCCTGTGAAATGTTGACTCTGCAATTCCCCAAGGCCTGGAAAGGTGTGGGGAGGGGACAGGGCCCTGTTAGGAAGATTTGAAGGTCACACCCCAGGATGAGAAAGTGTGAGTCCAGGTTGTGGGGGTGAGGTTGGAGGTGGGAGATGGGGGATGGAATGGGGACATGAGACTGTCCCACTCTCCTGAACAGAACACCCCCACCCCGCCCAAGACTGCCTCTCTGTGGACTGAGGAATCAGGCAAACAAGGAGATGCTGAGCCAGCAGATTTCAAAGGCTGAGCAAATTCCTTTCAGCCAAGGACTCTGATCCCTGAGAATAGGAAATGTTTATCCTGTCTCCCCTTTGTGATGTGTCTGTTCTGCTGAGATGCACGAAACCCTATGTGTGCCTCCTGCCTCCCTGAGGCCACAGATATGCCAGTGATGAAGGGTGCTGGTGTTCTGGAGCAAAAGGATTATGAGGAAGGAGGAGGCACGGGGTGTGGAGGCCGGACTCTGTGAGATTGAGGCTCACATGCCACCTCCCAGGTCCCTGCTGCCTTTAAGTGCCCAGTGGGGCCCAGAAATGGGGACAGAGGTCCCCTCTCGGCCAATCTTCTAATAGCTGCTGTGAGAAGCCAGTCCCATCCTAACACAGTTGGTCTCGTCACAGATGAGGGTGAGGAGGAGTTTATTGAAGAGGAGGACGATGAGGAGGAGGAGGGCGTGTCCACAGAGGGTAAAGAAGGTAGGAGCTCTGCTCTTGTGCCTTCGCTGATGGGAATGCCAGGCTACACATGGCCAGGGTGTGTGCTTAGTGTCAATCTTGGTTCTCCTCTTTTGTTGCACGTGGGGGGTATGCACACACCACACACACACACACACACACATGCATGTCTGCACACTTGTGTGCTCAGGGGTGCCCATGCAGAGGCCCAAGGCTGACATCCAGGATCTTTTAGATCACTCTCCACTTCATTCACTGAGACAGGCTCTCTTAATAGAACCCAGAGTTCATGGATTGGCTAGTCTAGCTAGCCAGGTGGCTCTGGATCCCTTTTCCTATCTTCTGAGCTCTGGAATCACAGGGGCTACCGTGGTCATCTAGCATTTCTTTGAGTGCTGGGGATCTGAATTCTGGCCCTCTCCTTTATGTAGGGACCCACCCAGCAAGCCACTTTCTAGTTGCTGCTGGTGCTGCTTTCGCCACCCCCCCACTCCTCTATCTCCTGCTCCACCATCAACAGTACTACCACCACTACCACCTCCTCCTCCTGCCCCTCCTCCTCCCCCTCTCCCTCCCCCTCCTCCTCCTCTAATGTACCCATAGTTTGCTAGGAACTCACGGGGGCGGGGGGTGGGTGGGGGGGAGCAGCTGGCCTCTTAGAGCTGGGATCAAAGGCATGCACCCTTACACCTGATTAGTGTTCAACCCTAGTTACTGGAGCCAAATTCCAATCCAGCTAAAGTAACTAGCTCCAAAGAGTCTAAGGCGGCGGTTCTCAGCCTGTGGGTTGCGACCCCTTTGAGTGTTGTGGGGTGGAATGACCCTTTCACAGGGTCACCTTGAGACCATTGAAAAACACAGAGATTTACATTACAATTCATAACAGTAGCAAGATCACAGTTATGAAGTTGTAATGAAAATAATTTTATGGTTGGGGTCACCACAGCATGAGGAGCTGTACTAAAGGGTCGCAGCGTTGGGTAGACCGAGAACCACTGCTGTAAGGTACCTGTGGCCATTGGATTCTGACCACTAAATTCTACCCAAGCTAGAGGTGTGAGGATCTGGCTTTATTTGATTTGTCCCCACAGCTCAGAGGCCCTGGGTCCTCTTGAGTCTGTGTCACCATGAGCCTGTGTCTGGTTTTCTCTTTCAGGACACCAGTGAGGAACTGGATGAGTGAGACACGCTCAGGATGAAGAGGCGGGGGAGACGGGGGAGATGGCAGAGATGGGGGACAGGCCCATCCCGGGAGGGGGTTAGAGCTCCTTGGGGGACACAATAGGGAAGTGTGTCTTCTCTCTGCTCAGAGAGCAGGGACTAGTGTAGAACACCCACCCCCCCAGCTGTGTCCAGCAGCTGCTGAAACACGATTGGAAATGTATCCAAAATGTCACAGGACACTTTTCTACGTTGGTGCAAAATGAAATATTTTGTATGTTTTTAAAATGTGATTTTTGTATAAACTTGTATATGTATGCCAATTTGGTGCTTTTTTGTACGAGAACTTTTGTATGATCACTGACTAGTGAGTGTCACAAATGGGGAAGGAAGCCAAGACAATAGAGCTACCCACTTCCTTTCCTTGGTGGGAGGGCTGGGTCTCACTTAAAGGCCTAGAGAAGAGCAATGTACTGTATATTTCAGTGCCCATCCCCAATCATGGGGATAGGACTGAATTTATGTTATATGTTGTTTTAATAAATGCACAAGGGGCTGGGCATTGGGTGCACGCCCTTTGATTCCAGTACTCTGGAGGCAGAGGCAGTTGGATCTCTATGTGTTCGAGGCTAGCCTGGTCTACATGGAGAGTTCCAGACCAGCCAAAGCTACATAGAGAAACTCTGTCTCAAAAATAAAAATGAAAAAGAATAAAAAATAAACTCACAACGCTCTTTTCCTGTAACTACGAGAGAAACGTTATTTCATTCAGCTTGAATGTGTCTGAGTGTGTGAGAGTGTGTGAGTTTGTGTGTGTGAGTGTGTGTATGTGTTTGTGTGTTGCTAGCAGTGAAACTGAGGGTCCTGGAGGCACTAGATGAACGCTCTACCCCAATCTACAGGAGGGCCCACATCAGACGACCTCTAATCCCAGCATTTGAGAATTAGAGACAGGCCAATCTCTGTCTACAGAGATAGCCGGTGTCAATAAGAAGAAAGCCTGATGGATGGCATAGCCAAGGCTAGGCTTACCTATCTCACACTTCCCCACACTTCCCAAGGGCCTCACAAAACAGGTTCTAGTTCTCCCAAAGACTCACCCCTGGCCGTTCAGGGTTTTACCTAGAGGTCCCATCCAGGGTAGACAGCAAAGGTGGATGGGACCCAGGCAGGAGAAGAGGAAACATACATGTGGTGCAGGTGTCCATGACTGAGCTGGACTACTGCTTCAGCGCCCCAACCGGCTCAGTGGTAGTGATGTTTCTAGTGAGTGGGGAAAGACACGACTTGACTGAAATAGTTCACGGGAGTGGGGGAGCGGTGTTGGGGCGGGGGTGGGGCGCGGTAGGAGAATCGAGAGCTTATCTGCTGGTTTCTCCCTATCTCCCACTTCTCAAAGCCCCATTTTGCCTCCTTGAACATTTCCAGGTGGGATCCCTTGGTCCCCGGAGTCTTCTCCCGAGCAGTGAGAGAGCTCTCTGTTGTAGTTACACTTGGTGACGCTCCGGTTTAGTTTGGAAATGGTGGGAGGAGCCAGAGTTTCATGGTCCAGAGTAGTTGGGTCTACTCTGCTGTCTATGGAACTGCTGCTGTCTATGGGCAACAGACTGGATGAAGGTTAAAGCGGAGCCCAGACTTCTTCCACGGAGGGCCAAGTCAACCTCTAGCTTTGGGGATGAGGCAATGGTACAAAACACAGCAGCTTCAGGCTCTCAAAGGGGCAAAAGGCGAGGCTCAGGGCAGGAGAGGCAAGGAACTAGTACACCTTGCTAATCTCAGAGCGCAGTGGAGAGTCAGATCCCAACAGGCAAGCAGAACACAGGAGCAACACCGGAAGCAGCCTACAAGAAAGAGGGTGAGCGAGAGCTTGGCAAGGTAGCAGATACCTTGAATCCCAGCACCTGGAGGCAGAGGCAGGCTGACCTCTGTAAGTTCAAGGCCAGCTTGTCCAAGCTCAAGGAGAGCCAGACTTGGGTAGGCAGACCCTGTCTCAAAATCAAATCAAATCAAAACTAAAAAGCCCAACAGCAATCCCAGCACTTGGGAGGCAGTGCTGGGAGGCAGAGGCAGGCGGATTTCTGAGTTCGAGGCCAGCCTGGTCTACAGAGTGAGTTCCAGGATAGCCAGAGCTACACAGAGAAACCCTGTCTCGAAAAAACCAAAAAAAAAAAAAAAAAAGCCCAACAGCTGGTGAGGCTGGCTTGGTGGTGCACACCTGCAATCCTGCTCATTTGTGAGATGGAGACAGGAAGATCTGAATGTTCAAGGCCACTGTCAGCTACACAGCAAGTCTGAGGACAGCCTGAGACCCTGTCTTATAAAACAAAAGCTGACAAAACTGGATAGGATGCATACCTGTCATCTCAGCCCCAGGAGACTTTTCAACAAGAAGGTCATGAGTCTGAGACCACACAGGGCCCATTGCAAGCATCAGGCCAGATAGGGCTGCATGGCAAGATGTGGCTTTGACAGTTACAAGGCGAGGGGAGGTAGCTCGATTAATGGAGTGACTGGGTAAGATTCATGAGGTAGGAGGTTTGATTCCCAGCACTGTACAAATCGACTGAGGTGACAGAGTCTATAATCCCAGCACTTCTGGGCTAGAAGCAGGGGGATCAGGAGTTCAAGGCCAGTCTGGACTACAGAACCAATTTGTTTTCATATGTATGTATGTATGTATGTATGTATGTATGTATTATCTATCTATCTATCTATCTATCTATCTATCTATCTTAGTGAGGGTTTTACTGTTGTGAACAGGTACCACGACCAAGGCAACTCTTATACATTATAGACAATATTTAATTGGAGCTGGCTTACAGGTTCAGAGGTTCAATCCATTATCATCAAGGTGGGAGCATGGCAGCATCCAGGCAGGCATGGTTCAGGAGGAGCTAAGAGTTCTACATCTTTATCTGAAGGCTGCTAGCAGACTGATTTCCAGACAGCTAGGATGAGGGTCTTCAAGCCCATGCCCACAGTGACACACCTACTCCAACAAGACCACACCCCTAAATAGTGCCACTCCCTGGGCCACGCATATTCAAGCTACCACATGCCACTCCCTGGCCCCCATAGGCTTGTTCAAACACATGAGGCTATGAGAGCCAAACCTAGCCATACTATAATAAAAATACATTTAGTCCAACTTCCAAACTCCCCATAGTTTATAGCACTCTCAACAATGTTAAAAGTTCAAAGTCTCTTCTGAAATTCATTCATCCAATCACTTAACTAATCCCCAAAGCAAGACAGGAAACCAGCTGGGCAAAGTCCAAACTCTACTTCCGCCATGGCTGATGTCAAAGTGTTCTTCAGATCTCCAAACTCCTTTTTCGTCTTTGTTGACTGCAACAAACTTCTTTCTCTTGGGCTAGTTCCATTCCCTGTTAGCAGCTTTCCTCAGCAGATAACCCACAGCATTGACATCTTGAACATCTTGGGGTCTCCAAGGCAACTTCAATGTTACATCTTCTTGTTCCAATATCTGGGATCCACACATAATCTTCTGGGGTCTTCCAAGGGATTTGGGTCACTTCTCCAGCTCTGCCCTCTGTAGTACTCTAGGCTCTGGGTGACTCCACCTCTGCTGCTGTTCCTGGTGTCATCCCATGGTGCTGGCATCTCCAATACTCTGGGGTCTTCTACTGCAACTAGGCTTCACCAATAGCCTCTCCATAGGCTCTCTTCATGGTACCAAGCCTCAACTTCTTTACATGATCCTTTCAGTCCTAGGCAGTCAACTGTAACTGAGGCTGCACCTTCACCAATGACCTTCCTTGGCCTCTTACACTGCCAAGTCTCAGCTGCTTTCCATGATCCCTTCATACCTTCAAAATCAGTAGCACCTGGGTGATTCTTACACATTACTAAGTCCAGCTGCAGCACGAGGTACGACCTTGGCTCTCTCTGGAACACAACTTCTCTGTGCTCTCAGAAAACACTTCCCAGAATATATCACCTCAGTGATGCTGGTCTCTTCTTAATCACCACTAATTTCTTAACTGCTGCTAACCAGCATCAATTGTCCCAGTAGTCCCTTCTGGTTTTGACTCTAAAGCCAGAGCCACACTCGGCTGAAGCTGCCGAGTTCTGCTGCTTGCTGGAGCTAGAACATGACCCCTTGTTCTATTACATCATCACCAGCTTCCTGTTTTCCAACTCCTTAACTGCCTAAGTTTGGCTGTCTTGGAACTTGCTCTGTAGACTGACCTTGAACTCAGAGATCTGCTTGCCTCTGTCTCCTGAGATTTAAGGTGTACACCACCATGCCTGGACCAAAGCTTAGCTGGGTGGGATCTTGCCCCAAAGTCACCACTCCTTTAATCTGTTCAGCTCCTTGGACATAGGATTCATCTACATTTCACTTTCTGGTGCCCCTTTATTACTTGAACCATACATTTTATATTTTTCCTTTCTCAGCTTGATCCTTTTCATTTCAATACTCTTCATAAGACTAAACCAGAGAACAAAGTCTCTATTGGGCTTTTTTTTGAGACTTCCTTTGTCAGTGGAATCAATATAAATCTTTTTACCTTAGCCTCGGTTAGACTCTTTAGACAAGGACAAAAAGCAGCTACATTCTTCACCAAAATACCACAAAAACAGTCTCTAGGCCACATTCTGAAATTCTTCTCCACTGAAACCTCTTGGGCCAGCAGGCCTCCACAGTTCAAATCACGCTCAGCACCACAGTCTTCCAGATTCCTACTGAGATGGCCCATTAAGCCCCACTTAAAGCATTCCAGCTTTCCAAATCTAAAGTCCCCAAATCCACATTCTTCCAAACAAAAACATGATCAGGCTTATCACAGCAATACCCTACTCCCAGTACCAACTTCTGTCTTAGAGGGTTTTACTGCTGTAAACAGACACCATGACCAAAGCAACTCTTATAAGGACAACATTTAACTGGGCTGGCTTACAGGTTCAGAGGTTCAGTCCATTATCATCAAGGTGGGAGCATGGCAGCGCCCAGGTAGGCATGGTTCAGGAGGAGCTGAGAGTTCTACATCTTCATCTGAAGACTGCTAGCAAACTGATTTCCAGACAGCTAGGATGAGGGTCTTCAAGCCCATGCCCACAGTGACACACCTACTCCAACATGGCCACACCTCCTATGTGCCACTCCCTGGGCCAAGCATATTCAAACTACCACAGTATGTTTGTATGCATTTATTTAAGACAGGTCTTTCTACAGATCCCTATTTGAAACAGGGTCTTTCTATAGATCCCTGGCTGTTCTGGAACTCACTATGTAGACAAGGCTTGCCTTGAACTCAGAGATCCGCTTATTTCTGCCTCCTGAGTGCTGGGATGTGTGCCATCACAATCAGAACATCCTGGGATTCGTGAGATGAAAAAAAAAAATCCCTCAGAGCCCCACATATATTCCTGCATGTTAAGCACTTAACCTGGCAAGTCCATGGTTTCCAGTTTCCCTGTTCATGTGACTCCATTTAGAATTCACCTACCAAGGAATTCACGTTGGTCAACCTGTGCCCTCTGTGCCTCCACTTCAGTGCTTTCCTCTGCCAGGTTAGGCCAGTCCTCCAGTGAGCCAGTCCTCCTGACATTGTTCTTCAAGCTTTTCCTATTTTCCTGTGTGTGTGTAGTGTGCTCACAGAGTGCACACGTGAGTGTGGTACGGATGCACATGTGTGCATGTGGAGACCAGAGGTCGACAAGAGGAACTGCCCTCGCTCTCACCACTTCCTCCCCCTTTTTGAGACAGGGTCTTACTAGGTAGCCCAGACTGGCCTGACGTTCTGTATGTAGGCCAGGTTGGCCTTGAACTCACAGAGGTCCTCTTGTCAGTGTTGGGATTAAAGGTATTTTTTAAAAAAAGAAAAGAAAAGAAAGGGCTTCATTTAGTAGCCCAGGCTGGTCTTTAACTATCTCTGACTCTTGAATGCCAGAATTACCAATGTGGGCCACTATACCTTGGCTAATTTTTGTTTTTGCTATGCAACTTTTTTTTAGTTTGCAATATGTACACAGTTTAGTGAATTATTGTAACATATAATACTTTACTAAAGTCAAGCTAAGAAAAAGAATACAAACTAGCCTTGGAACTTTCCTGTGCCCATGCTAGCCCAGCTCCTGACTCTGCAAGGGCCGTCACCCTGCTGTCTTTATTCTCACACACCTGTGTTTCTTCAGGGTTTTTCTGTGTAGCCCTGGCTGTCCTGGAACTCACTCTGTAGACCAGGCTGGATTCGAACTCAGAAATCCACCTGCCTCTGCCTCCCAAGTGCTGGGATTAAAGACGTGCGCCACCACTGCCCGCTGTGTTTCTTCTTTTTTTTCCCCAAATGTCTTTTTCTTTCTTTCTTTTTGGAGGGAGAAGACACCAGAGTTCAACCTAATTAAGGATAAACAACATGGGGGCTGGGAAGCCGGCTCCATGACTAAGAGGACTTACTTGCTGCTATTGCAGAGGACCTGGCTTTGTTCCCAGCACCCACATGGTGGCTCACAACTGCCTGTAACTTCAGTTCCTGGGTATTCAAAGCTCCCCTCTGACTCTAAGGCCACCAGTGCACAGACATACATGCAGGCAGAGCACACATACACATAGAATAAAATAAACAAATCCTTAATAAAGAAAAAAACCCCATAGTTTTACAATTGAGGCTTTTTCTTTAACTCCCCTGCCTCAGCCATGAATTCACAGGGAATGGGTTTCTGTCTGTTAAGTCTCCAATGCAGGCTCCTCTGGGTGGGTGGTGGTGCTTTGGGCAGAACCCAGGTACCTTTTTCTTTGCCCTCTGCTTTCCTTCCTGTGTTAGGAGTCACCTCAGATCACGTCACATACAAGTTAGTTCTCTCAGAATCTTGCCCTCGACCTGTTTGTTTACAGTGCCAGTAGCGCTGGGTGACACAGTAGACTCTGCCAGCTTTGTCATGGTGACATTTATGGCGCGTTCCACTTTGAACCATAATTGTTTCTTTGATGTCTTCGGTAGAGCTGTTTTGTAAAATCATCATACAAATGTGGCCAAAAGAATAATTGTGCCTGCCGCTGGTGACGCAGTGTAGTGCCTCGCCTCCCTCATGGTGAGAGACACGCGATTTCGAATCGAGATGGCAGCTTGGACTGAAGTTGACTAGTCTCAGTCTTTTTGATAAAACCAAAAACAGAAGGAAACAAAGACAGACATCCTTGATCTACTAGCTCTACAAGTGGTCTGCCTCCCTCCCTCCACGTGGTTGTCATGACGGGGTGCAGCTCTGGTGAAGGCACTAGCTTTCTTGCGTCTTCTTTAGATATTTTATTCTACCTACGGAGCAGGGGAGGAGATGACCCATCCAGCAGATTGAGGAGGTAGAGTCAGAACCGCATACATAGAAGTATGTTTAAAATAGCTATTGGGTCTGGAGATCCTGCGTTTAGGCCCCAGCTTTAGATGTCCTGACTCTCAATTCCAGCAACCACATGTGGCTCACACCATGAAAAGATGCGGAATGATGCCTCTTCTCGGTGGTTGAAGACAGCGACAGGACTTAGTAAGATAAATAAATTAAATCGTAAAAAAGAAAAGAGTGGATAATTTAAAGATGAAGACAAAGGCTTGGGCTCTAAAGCAGCATTAGCCGCGATGGTCTGCAGCCTTTCAATCCCAGCACTGGGGCTACACGATTCTGAGGTCTGAGGCCCCTTCTACAGAGTGGTTCAGGACAGCGCAGCTACTATGAATAAACCTTTTCTAAAAAAAAAAAAAAAAAAAAGAAAAAAATGAAAAAAAAAAACAAAATGCTCTGAAACTGCAGCATAACCCATATATAACATCCTGTTTCCACATCATCTGTCCATGTTACTGACTAGAGAAGCCGGCATTACTATGACTCCCCGAGCCCTTCATCTTGTTACTTGTCAAGAGGAGACACGAAGAAGCAAGAACTTTACTCTGCTCCGGATAGGGAACCAACAAAGTACAGGTACCAAGGTCCAACTTGGAGAACCAATGAGCTTTATCTGGGTTACTTACAGAATGTGGGTGAGAGGTTTCCTCTCGGTACTGCAATGACTCAGACAGGAGCATCACTAATACCCCACTTCAGCACAGGCAGCAGGTCAAAAGTTGGAAATCTGGAACATACAGTCTAACATACAGTCAGCTCGGCAGGCCAGAGAGGGTCCTTTCCAGGCAGTTAAGTTGGAAAAGCTTCTTCCTGGCAGCTCAGCTGGCTTCTGCTTCTAGTAAGACTTTTCTTTCTTTCTTTCCTTTCTTTCTTTTCTTCTTTCTTCTTTTTCTTTCTTCTTTCTTCTTCTTCCTCCTTCTTCCTTTTCTTCTCTTCTTTCTTTCTTTCTTCTTCTCTTTCTTTTTTTTTCTTTCTTCAAGACAGAGTTTCTCTGTATAGCCTTATCTGTCCTGGAACTCTTCTGAAGACCAGGCTGGCCTCGAATGCAAAAAAACCTGCCTTGACCCTACCTCCCAAATACCAGGACTAAAAGCATGCACCACCACTGCCCAGCTTTCTAGTATGACTCTCTTGGGCAGATCAGCTCATCTTAGAGGGTCTTCCTGTAATCAGGCACTGCTTATATATGCTTGGGGAAGGATGGCCTACAGAATCTGGTCAGTTTCAGGAACTTCCTGAGACTACTGAGTTGTTTACTTCCTAAGCTTAAGGAACTTTCCCCACAGAATATCTGTTCTTTCACCTCTCCATAAGCATCCTGTCTTAAAATACCCTGTTATTTTACCTCCCTTTAACATCCTGCATCTGAATTAGCTTCCTTTCAGGACACAAGGCTTTGATCTAGAAGGAAGCTGCTCCACAGTACATACTCAGCTTCTCTTTTGTTTCCTGTACCTGGGATCTAGCCTTTAAACTCACTATCAAGGTGATATCCTGGTCTCCTAATTCTCTTGTCCTTATCTGCCAGGTGCTACCAATCTTATGAAGTCTTTTTTTTTATCTATTATTTATTTTTGAGGGAGTGTCTATGTAGACAAGGCTGACCTCTAACTCACAAATAACCTCCTGCCTCTGTCTTCTGTAGACAAGTGCTGGCTTCCTTGTCTTATTTTATGTGTATAGATAGGTTGTGCTGCCGGTATGTAAGTGCATGTGTGTCAGGCACCAGTGATGCCAGAAGAGAACACTGGATCCCCTGGAACTGCTGTACAGATGGTGGGTAGAGATTATGCTCCTGGTGGATGCTGAGAATTGAAGGCCTCTTCTTTGTTTGTTTGTTTTTGAGATGGGGTTTTTCTTGTAGCCCTGGCTGTCCTGGAGCTGTGTAGATTGGCCTGCCTCTGTCTCTCAAGCACTGGGACTGAAAGCATGAACCACCACCTCTTGGCTTGAAGTCTGCTTTGAACCACTGACCCCACCCCGCTTGTTGAAGTTTTAAATGAAATTTTTGTTTAGGTAAGGGTGTGTGTGTGTGTTGAGCCCTAAGCCCCAAGAATGCTAGCCCCACCTATTACCGAGTTACATCCTCAACACAAAGTCTTCAAAACCAATTCATATTCTTTCTGAGGATACAGGGAAAGGCCAAATTCAAATGCAGTTTCCCCCTGCTAAACTCTCAAGGCTGAGCTTATGGATGCCAAGCACAAACTCCAGGTTGTTTTATCTTCACGTGGCTTCTCTCCCAGGGTACCATCAATTTGCTAAGAACCCAGGGAAATGCTAACTTGACATGTATTTCTTCATTATAAAGGATATCACGATGAACGGAGGGCAGGACAATGGAAAGAGGTAGAGTCGTTCCAAGCCCTTTCTAGGCACAACGGCTTCCAGGAACCTTCCTGTGTTTGCTATCTGAAGTTTCTGGAACTCTGTCCCTGTGTGTATGTGTGTGTGTTGGGGGGGGGGGCATGTGTGTATTGGAAATGCTCTTGTGTAAGCACAATTAAATTGCAACCCTGGGAGATTTGATTGGACAAGAAAAGTGAGATCCAATGTTAATAGCCAGGTGGCAAAACTAAGCAGAGCCTGTCTGTTCGCTTTCCTCATCCCAGATACTGGGCAGGGCCTCTCTGCTTGGTCAGGCCAGAGGATTCTTTTATGACCAGCTTCTAAGATTAGAATTTCTGTGGCTTCTGGTGGGAGAGCAAGGCAGGAAGATCAGTAACTGAAGGTCACCCTCAGAAGATTCATGATCAGCTGGGCTGGCTTGATCCAGTCTCAAAAAAATTAAAACTAAAACCAGTAGGAATTAGTTGGGTAGTATGACATTAGCCTGTAATCCCAGTACTAAGGATGGTGAAGCAGGGGTATGTCAAATTCCAAGCCAGCCTCAGTTACACAAAGAGACTGTCTCAAGCCCAAACAAGCCAAGCCAAACTAGATTATATACATGTATATATGTGTACATTTATTATAATATCCATGCATATTAGAATATGGATTTAAAACAAATCAGCTGAGCCAGGCACGATGGTGCATACTTTGATTCCAGTGCTTGGGAGGCAAAAGCAGTCAGATCTCTGTGAGTTCGAGGCCAGTCGGGCCTACAAATCAAGTTCCAGGACAGTCAGGTCTGTTACACAGAAAAACTCGTCTCGAAAAACTAAAACCAGCCAGGCGGTGGTGGCGCACTGCCTTTAATCCCAGCATTTGGGAGGCAGAGGCAGGTGGATTTCTGAGTTCGAGGCCAGCCTGGTCTACAGAGTGAGTTCCAGGACAGCCAGGGCTACACAGAGAAACCCTGTCTCGAAAAACCAAACCAAACCAAACCAAACAAACAAACAAAACTAAAACCAAAACATTGAGAATCTATATGTTTTGCACCCAGGAGAAAGGAGTGCTCTAACCCACTGTCACAATCTTTCTACCTTGAGTAAGGTATGACAGCAATCTGTGGTTGTCCGGTAAATTCCCTAGGACAGCACCTGCTGCCTCTCACTGAATCCACGTTTACAAGACCAGGGATTGTGCCTAGTCAGGGTCCTCTACCACCAAGCTCACGCCCCAGTCCTTTTTCACTTTGGACAGGGTCTGAATAAATTGCCCAGGCTAGCCTTCTGCCCAAGGATTGCAGGCCGGTGATTGATCTTGTCGGGTTTATTTGAATTTAATTTCACAGGTGTTAAGTGCCCACCCAGGTGCTCAGTCCTAACCCAGGCAGGCCAGTTGTCTGAGTTAGGGTTTAACTACTGTGAACAGACACCATGACCAAGGCAACTCTTATAAGGACAACATTTAATTGGGGCTGGCTTGCAGGCTCAGAGGTTCAGTCCATTATCATCAATGTGGGAACATGGCAGCATCCAGGCAGGCAAGGTGCAGGAGGAGCTGAGAGTTCTACATTTTCATTTGAAGGCTGCTAGCAGAATACTGACTTTCAGATAGCTAGGATGAGGGTCTTCAAGCCCATGCCCACAGTGACACACCTACTCCAACAGGGCCACACCTCCTAATAGTGCCACTCCCTGGGCGGAGCATATACAAACCATCACACCAGGGGAGGAGAGTTTCCATCCCTGCTCCCCATTAGCTGAATCTCAGGCCTATGCACCCAGAAATACTCGCTTCTTCTGTTCCCCACTCTCTAACTGAGAGGATTTGGTGTACGTTTCTTTTCATTATTCTGTTTGTTTTTTGAGACAGGGCTTGCAAGTCTTAAGTACCCCAGGCTGGCCTCAGAGTAGCTATATAGCCAAAGAGAACCTTGATCCCTGCACTTCTGCAGAGCTGGGACTGCAGCAATATAACGTAACGGGTGCCGCGGCTGGAACTCCAGGCTGCATGCTACCAGCTGAGACACTACCCCAGTCCCATCCTGTCCAGACCAGGTCTCGAGTCTCATTCTAGCCTGGGCTACACATGGCCATCGTGATCAATGTCCTTCCTTCTCCACCACTGGGCATTGGAGATAGGCGTCCAAGGCTTTGTGCATAACTAGTCAATCAACAAACTACTCCCCCAGTTATACTTTGCAAGCTGTGGTCATGAAGACTGTAGGAGATGGAATGACTGAGTAGGAGGTCACCAACAGGAAGGAGATACCTATCTGCAGTCAGCCCTGGGTGTGGGGGAGGGTGAGCCACAGGGCCCAATCCCCCAAAATAAGACTGTTTAGAATACATGGGGCAAGCTGGGTATAGTGGTGTATGCCTTTAATCTCAACGGTGGAGAGACAGAAGCAGGTGGATCTCTAAGTTTGAGGTCAGCCTGGTCTACAGAGCTGCCAGGATAGCCAGGGCTACACAGAAAACTTTGTCTCAGGGAAGGGAAGGGAAGGAAGAAGGGAAAGAAAGAAAGAAAGAAAGAAAGAAAGAAAGAAAGAAAGAAAGAAAGAAAGAAAGAAAGAAAGAGGAGGGAGGGGAGGAGGAGAGGAGGGGAGGGGAGGGGAGGGAAGAGAAGAGAAAAGGTGTGGGGAGTGGTCTTCTCGGTTGAAGGTACCACCTCATCTCTCAAGAATTTGCTGGGCTTCTGGGGTATACAGGCTCCCGCAGTGTGTCTGTTCTCCCCTGATAGCATCCGTTAAAGAGACAGGACACTGTTCTTTGTAGAGATGGAGATAAAGCGGCCACTCCAGATCGCAATCAGAGAGTGCAAGGCAGGAGGGACTTTCAAAGCACATCTGTAACTCAACAGCCCCGTGTTGGAGCACCACCCCAGCAAGGGGAGGGAGACCCGCTGGCCCCGCAGCCACAGGGCAAGAGCATCAGCCAGCCCACTACCACTCCCTCGACGAATCAAGCTCCAGGAAGTCTCTCACCCCGTCAGCAGCCCCCGTCAAAGCTGCTAGCAGTCACATTCCTGCCCTAAGGGCAATCAAAGGATTTTCTTTTTTTTCTTTTTCTAAGGGTTTTTTGTTTGTTTGGTTTGGTTGGTTTTGTTTTTTTGTTTTGTTTTGTTTGAGACACTCTGCGTAGCCCTAGAACTCACTCTGTAGACCAGGCTGTCCTGGAACCCAGAGATCTGCCTGACTCAGCTTCCCTGTGGCTGGCGTTAAATGTGTGTGCCACCAAGAGGGGTCGATTTTCTAGAAATCCAGATTCCAAGGCCTTTTTGCCTATGGGATTCCGGGAAGAGTGGGCGTTTTGGTCACCCAGTCCTAACTTAGCAACTCTTAGCAAGTGCTTTCCTCTTTGCTCCAGGCCAAAGTTTTAAACCTAAAGCTTTTTGCAGGCTGCTCCGCTCCTTCGGGTTCCGGGATGCAGGGGACGGGTCCTGGGGGCAGAGCCGGGATTCCCTTTGCAGCCGGCCACCCTCCCCCCCCCCGCGGGCTTTTGCACACGACGCGAGGCGGGCGGCTTCACACGAGGTGGCCAGGGCCGGGGATAAAGCGGGCGGGCGCGGGGCGCAGCGGCAGGACTGGAGCGGAAGGTAAAGGTGACTGCGAGCAGCCATCGTCCCGCGCGCAACTTCGAGGGCGCACTAGGAGAGGCAGCATGCAGACCATGGACAAGCAGAACCTGCTGGAGGGCACACGCGGAGCCGGGTAAGTTCAAGCCCCAAGGGGCGGGAATCTGGGCGGCATCACATGCACCTCCTCTTTGACCGTCTTGGCTGTGGTTGGTCTGGGCGGGGGCTTGAACTGGGACCCAGTCGGAGGTATGGAGTAAGGTAAGAGAAAGGAAATTGGCGGCGGCCTGTAGCCCCAGGGATCACCTGTCTCACCTGGCCAAGCACACACAGATCCTGAACGCTGCCTGCCGGTGCGCCCGAGTAGGACTTAGGGTGCCTGGAACTCCGCCTTCACTCCAGCACTTTGATCCCGGGCAGCCCTGAGGTGGGGAGGCCCTGTGCCCTCGGGTGCGCTGAGCTATGATCTACTGTCTGAGCCAGAACTCTGCTCTTTCTCTGAGCTCGATCTGACGGACTGCCCTTTGGCTAGTTCGCAAAGACTCTCCTCTCAGCCTGGGAATGGGTGGAGCAGGAGGGGACCATCGTAGAACAAGGTCCCAAGACTCACCTCCCCAGTACCACCCCCATCCCCCTGGCTGCTTACCTCTGCTTACCCGCCAGCCACTGCGGGGTTTGGAATGTTCTTACTTGTTCTGGAAACAGCAGACCAGCAATACTCCCAGAGACTGGCCAAGTGCTCCCCTCCCTCCCTCCGGCTAAGCGTTTTTTCTGTCCTTCCTCTTGCCTCCAGGTCATTCTTAGGATCTCTGTGGAAGAGTGAAGCTAGCTGGATCCCTCCTGTGGACCTGCCCGCTGTTGAGCTGGCTGTCCAGAGCAACCATTATTGCCATGCCAGAAGGATTCTGGAAGTCACCCTGACCCCGAGAAGCAGAGGGCCCGACGCAAACTCTATGTGGCCTCTGCCATCTGCCTGGTGTTCATGATCGGAGAGATCATTGGTAAGGCCATGTGTGTGAAGGAAGTGAAGTTGCAGCCGGATAGGCAGAATGCTCACATTAATAACCTGGCTAACCTGGAACTCATATCTGTCTGCTTCTGCTTCTAGAGTGTTGGTATGTGACACCACAACCAACCATATTTATTTACTTGTTTATTCTTTTTTTTTTTTTTTTTTTTTTTTTTTTTTTGAGACAAGGTTTCTCTGTGTAGCACTGGCTGTTGTAACTCCCTCCTAGACCAGACTGGCTTCAAACTCAGAGATCTGCCTGTCTCTGCCATTCATATGCCACTATTGCCAGGCTAATTTTTTTTTTTTTTTTTTAAAGGCAATCACTTGGCTAGAGCCATGACTGTAGTTAAGAGCAGTGGCTGCTCTTCCAGGGACCTGCACCTCTTCCCAGCACCTACACGGTGACTCACAGTCATGTTACTCTAGTCCCAGGGAATCGGGTGCCCTCTTGTGGTTTCTGCCGACACCAGGCATATGGTATACATACATACATACAAGTAGGTAAAACACATACACTTAAGTTAATAATAAAAGAGCTAAGAAGAACCCCTACTGAGGCCCCACTTTGCTTTCCCATCCCTAGGTGAATTTGCTTTTCTGTCTGTTGGGATTAAGATCTGAGACAAAGGGCTGAAGTGAATATTTAACATAACAAAGTGAACCTGACCAGTCTCTACCTGGCAAATTCTGCCCTTTACCCTGAACTTTTCAGTCCAGGGGGCTGAACTTCTCCCCCAGAGGCTCTTCCCTATGTAATCCAGACGTTTTGGTACCCTGCTTTGCATGCTTGAGCTCTCTCTCTCTCTCTCTCTCTCTCCCCTCTCTCTCTCTCTCTGCCACGCGCTTTCTCTCTTTTTCTTCCTCCCTCCCCTCTGTCTCCCTACTCATGGCAGCTTCCCTGGCCTCATTCTTGGGACCAATAAACTCACTCTAAGAGCTGTCTAAGAGGTTTCCCAATAAACCTGCCTCTATATATACTTTAATCTGCTTGAATTAGCTCATATCGCTGGTGGAGAAATTTTCTTTCTTCTTTTTTTTGCACTTTCTTCTCCTTCTTCTTCTTCTTCTCCTTCTCCTCCTCCTCCTCCTCCTCCTCCTCCTCCTCCTCCTCCTCCTCCTCCTCCTTTTTTCTTCCTGTTAGACAGGATTTCTCTGTATCTCTGGCTGTCCTGGAATGAACACTCTGTAGACCAGGCTGGCCTTGAACTCATAGAGATCCACCTACCTCTGCCTCCTGAGTGCTGGGTTTAACGGTTTCACCATCAAAACACACACACACACACACACACACACACACACACACACACAAAGTTCCTCCGTGTAGCCCTGGGCTGGCTTGAAACTTGCTTCGTAGCCCATATTTGCCTCAAGTCAGTGATTTGCCCATCTCTGCTGGGATTAAAGGTGTGCTCCACCACTGCCTGAGCCTGTGAGTAGCCGTGAGGGAATGCCAAGAGAGGCTCAAGAGTGGATGTCAGGTGCCCATGTTGTACAACTGAGATAGAGAGACCTTGAACCCAATGTGTCTCATCGTCTAGGGCTTGTGAGTTCTCTGCTGTACACAGTTGGGGGAGCTGACTGTTTGGGGGAACCTCACTGGCCTGGCTCTCAATTTTGCAGGCGGTACCTGGCACAGAGCCTGGCCATTATGACGGATGCGGCCCACCTGCTCACTGACTTTGCCAGCATGCTCATCAGCCTCTTCTCCCTCTGGGTGTCGTCCAGACCGGCCACCAAGACCATGAACTTCGGCTGGCAGCGAGCTGGTAAGGCTCCTCACTGGAGAGGTGCGGATTGATCAAGAGAAAACATATGGATCACAATACGGTTTTGTTTGGAACTTTAAATGTCTTGAGACAGTGTCTCTAGTAGTCCAGGCTGGCCTTGAGCTTGTAAGTAACTGAGACTACCCATTAATTCCTGTTACTCATGACTCTACCTCCTGAGTCCTAAAATTCCAGGCTTGTGCCCCACCCAGCTAGTTTTTTACTTCTCTTTACAGGATCTTGATACCGTAGTCCAGGCTGGCTTCTAACTCACTCTATAGCCCAGGATGGCTTTAAACTCATAGTAATTCTATGTCAGGGCTTCCCAAGAACTGGAATTAGGAATTCCATCCCAGGAATGCCGTGCTAGCACAAGGTCTCTTAGGGGGATCCCTGAGTAAGGCCGAGAATGACATCTATGGGGAAGTGAGTGTCAGCCTTGGCTTCTGTCCCTGGGAACTCCCCGTCATCTGGGAGCTACTAGTTAATGGAGAAGCAAAGTTCACCTTGCTTGGAAAGTAGTGGCCCAGAATATGACAGTAGCATTGCCTGTCACTTAGGGCTCAGCTCTGGGAGAAGGAAGAGTCAGTAAACACACTGCCTTAAGCTGTTAGTTCACTTCTGGGTTGGCGCAGATGCTTCCCTTTAGGGAGAGGCGGCCTGGTGTCCTCAACCTCCAATTGTCAGTTGAGCAAAACAAGGAACTTGGAATGGCCCAGCAGTTAGCACCTACTACAGCTGCTCTTACTACAGCTGTTCACAGCTGTAACTCCAGCCTGGTGGGGCGAGGAGAGCCAGCTCCATCCAGGCCCTCTTCTGGCCTGCTACCTTAATTAAAGTGGGTAGTGACCCTACCTTTATTTGAAGGTGGGAAAAAAAAAAAAACAACAACAACCTAGGCATATGCCCTTAATCTTAGCACAGGGGAGACAGAGGCAGGCAACTCTCTTAAGTTCAAAGCTAGCCTGGTTTACATAATGTGGCCTCGAAGAAACATGAAAGGGAGGCTATCAAAGCCTGGCAGGCCTCTGCCTTATGCCCATATTCTAGGATTAGAGATGGTCACCAGCATGCTAACTACAATATATAGTAGTGTCTGTTTCTTCCCATGTAGAGCAAACAAGGTTGGCCTAGGTGACTCTAGCTCTGATGTTCTCGGACATCCTTGTGGGATGAGACAGGTCTTAAGGAGCTGACAGAGAGACCCAGGCCCTGCCTGACTTCACAGTGGGAGGGCCTAGCACAGAGTGCATAGGTCCTGTCCACCCTTAGCGCCCCAGGCTTAGGTTCTTGTTGTGGTTGGGCTCTTTTCCAGAGATCCTTGGAGCCTTGCTGTCTGTGCTGTCCATCTGGGTGGTGACTGGGGTGCTCGTGTACCTGGCTGTGCAGCGGTTGATTTCTGGAGATTATGAGATCAAAGGGGACACCATGTTGATCACTTCGGGCTGCGCTGTGGCTGTGAACATCATGTGAGTGTGGCCCCAGTTCTCTGTCACACACACACACACACACACACACACACACACCACCCCTGCCACCTCCATCAGCTCCCAAGGGAACCCTTCAGTAGCTGTAAATGCCGGGTTTAGAGTTTAAGGCATTCCATTAGGACAGAATTTCCCTCGTGGTTTTGAGTTTTGGGGCCTGCTTCACATCATCTTCCTTTAGGCCTCGGGCCAAGGACATGGGTGTTAGGGAATATAATGGAGCAAGTGGGTACCTGGCAGGCCCATGCCAAGGTGTGCCCCTGAGTAATTATGCCATGCAGCAGACCTGGTGTAAGGATTATTGGGGGAAGAGAGAGGAGTGAGAACCTGGGAAGGGTAGAGGCAGAGGAGTGGACATGTAGACAGACAGACAGACAGGAGCAGAGCCAAGAGGGCAGAGAAGAGGGGAGGAGTGGAGGAGAGAGAGAAAGAGAGAGAGAGAGAGAGAGAGGAGAGAGAGAGAATGTGCATGCAAGTGCTGGAATGGCCAGCAGTCCTTTTATATGTGGCCCATACCTGACGCACCTGGCAGACATGACAGAAGCCATTGCTAGGTCCCCGGGAGGAGCCTAATGGAACCACCTGTAAGCTAACAACAGGTGGTTACAGATATGCATGTTGGAGAATAACCTTGAAGGCCATCCACAGCAAACAGGTGGATCTGGTCCATGCTAGGACAGAGGCTAAGTCAGGCTGACAGGGCAAACACTGGTCCCCGTAGGAAGGGCAGGGTGGGCAGAGCATGGGTTTATGGGCCTTCCAGTCTCCTGTGCTCACTATCTCAGTCTTCCCACTTGTAACGTGATGGGGTGAACCTGCTGACTTCATTGCCCGCTTGCCCTGAGATTCAGCTCTGGAGATTGAGCTCAGACAGCCGAGGCAGAGCTCTTTGCTCTGTGGCACTGAGCCAAGGCTGTAGGCTAGATTGCTAAGCCTAAGTGGGTCACTGAGTGCTGAGGCTTCAGAATTTCACCGTCGGGAGGCCAGCCCTGATGGGTAGACTGTGCCTGGCTGACTGGTAACCTCATGGAGCCCCTGGGTTTCGTCTGCCTCCACAGAATGGGTTGGCCCTCCATCAGTCTGGACATGGCCACAGCCATGGGCACAGCCATGACAACAGCAGCCACAGCAGAACCCCAGTGTCCGAGCTGCCTTCATTCACGTGATTGGGACCTTCTGCAGAGTGTGGGCGTCCTGGTGGCAGCCTATATCATATACTTCAAGGTCAGAACTGGACACAGGGAGAGGGACGGGCCACTCCCTGGGGCTCCTCTCTCTGCACAGGGCTTTTTCCATGCAGAGCCCCCTGCAGTTTGGGATGAGGGGGTAGAGAAAGGGGAGGAATAGTGATTTTAATATTTAGCAAGTCTTGGCACCTTTTATGGCTACAACAAGCCTTTAAGTGGGCAATTGTTTTCTATGTGGTTCTTTAAAGTCCTGTAACTTGTACAGTTTCACATAGGCTGTGAGCTGGATCTAAGCCCAAGACTGTGTTGCTGAAGCCGGGGCAGTGGGATGTAGAAAGAGACACTTGTGTGGCCAAAGTTGCCTGATGAATGAATTGCTTGGCCCTCATTGAACCTCAGTTTCTCAGTTTCTGTAAAATGGGAATGGTGAATCAAATGCTGAGATTTCTCTCTAGCTCCACCTATGTCTCAGCTCTTTAGGAAGGTATATCCTGAGCTCTTCTTGATGGAGAATAGAGTAGAAAATGGAAAGACAGGCCAGAACAAGGCCTATTCTCGCCCTGAAGAGAGACCTCCCCTGATATGGTGCTGCTGGGAGGGAAGTAGGGAGCCCCAGGCTGACGCTGACGAGGCCTGGGTTTGCTTCCTCCTGCAGCCCGAGTACAAGTACGTGGACCCCATCTGCACCTTCCTCTTCTCCATCCTGGTCTTGGGGACAACGTTTGACCATCCTGAGAGATGTGATTTTGGTTCTCATGGAAGTAACTTGGACCTTAGGGCTTTGGGAGTATGGGGGGTGGGGGGTGCACACATATGCAGATGTCTGTGTTCATCCGTTAGGTTGTGCATGGAGACCAGAGCTTGCCACTGAGGTGCCTTCCTCAGCCCAATTTTGTTGTTATGCTTTGTTTTTCTGAGCCAGGGTCCCACAGTATAGCTCTGGTTGTTGTCGTGGAACTCACCGTGTAGACCAGGCTGGCCTCAAACTCACAGACAACCCATCCATCTGCCTCTGCCTCCCAAGCACTGGTGTTACAGCTGTGTGTGTCAATATGGTCCGCTCTCCCAGATTTTTAAGACAGTGTCTTAGTTAGGGTTTTACTGCTGTGAGCAGACACCATGACCAAGGCAACTCATATAAGGACAACATTTAACTGGGGCTGGCTTGCAGGTTCAGAGGTTCAGTCCATGATCATCAAGGTGGGAGCATGGCAGCATCCAGGCAGGCAGGGTTTGCAGGAGGAGCTGAGAGTTCTACATCTTCATCTGAAGGCTGCTAGTGGAAGACTGGCCAGGCTGCTAGGATGAGGGTCTTAAAGCCCACGCCCACATAAACACACCCACTCCAACAGGGCCACAGACTCCTAATAGTGCCACTCCCTGGGCTGAGCATATACAAACCATCACAGACAGAGTCTCGCTGTGTAGACCAAGATGGCTTTGACCGCCAAAATCATCTGCCTTTGCCTCTGGAGTGTTAGGAGTAGAGTTGCACCATACCCGGCTCACTTAGTTTTTTTTAAATTACATATTAGGATCTCTCACTGAACCTAGAGCTGTCTGCTTTCTCAAAGCTGGGCTGGCCAGCAAGCCACCTGGGTCTCCTTGTCCTTCATCTCCCACACAGCTTCAGGTTACCGAAGAGTTTTTTGTTTTTTGTTTTGTTTTGTTGTTTTTTGCATTGGTGCCGGGTGACTGAACTCAGGTCCTAAACTTTATCCAGTGACCCTTCTCCTCAAATCTGATGCTAATTAGACTAACGACTGGCCAGTAAGTCTCAAGGAATCTGCCTATCTGGGATTTCAAATGTGCACTACCGTGTGCGTGCGTGTGTGGTGGTGTGTGTGTGTTGTGTGTGTGTGTGTTTTGAGGGATCTAACTGGCATCCAGCACTGTTGTTACCCGCTGAAGTATCTCCCCAGCCTGACTGGGGGCTCTCTCAGCCGTTCTCACAAAGTCTAATCAACCTCAAAGATGATGTGGGTGTTTAGAGAACCGGCACTGGGTGGAGCTGGGGTCTACAGGACCTAACACAGGCCCTCAGGGTTCTGAGCTGACTAAGTGTGCCAGTTCCCGCTGGGTCCCAGCCATTGCTTTCCCCTCCCCCACCTTTTTCCCCCCAACCCCCCCACTCCAGGCCCAGGGCTTGCCTCCCCCTCCCCTGTTTGGAATGTGTCTTCCTTGGCTGGTCACCCTGGCTGAGTGGCCTTGGTACACCTGGAGTTTCTAGCCACCCCTCCCCAACAGTCATCAGTGCCTTTTCACAGGAAGACTGGGATTCAGGTGTTTTTTGGGTTCTTTGGTTTTGTTTGGTTGAAACAAGTTCTTTTTATGTAGACTGGGCTGGCCTGGAACCAACACCAGTTTGGCCTTAAACTTTGCCTTCCAATGGCCAGGTTAAAAGCATGCACCACCATCCCCAACAACTCTTTTTTGTTGTTTTTTGTTTTTGTTTTTGGTTTTTTGAGATAGGTTTTCTCTGGGTATCCCTGGGCTGTCCTGGAACTCACTCTGGTAGACCAGGCTGGCCTCGAACTCAGAAATCCACCTGCCTCTGCCTCCCAAGTGCCGCAACTCTTAAAAGAGATTTTCTTGATTTTTGAGACAGTCTCAATATGTAGCCCTGGCTGTTCCAGAACTCACTATGTAGACCAGGCTAGCCTCAAATTTACAGAGATCCACCTGCTTCTGCTTTCCACTGCTAGAATCAAAGGTGCCGGGAATCGAACCTTGATCCTTTGGAAGACAGCAAGTGGTCCCAGTCTCTCTACCCTTGGTTTTGAGACCAGGTCTTCATATGGCGCTCAGACTGGACTGCCCCAGCCTCCCAAGTGTTGGAAAATACAGGCTTGGTGCTATCATTGTTGCTGGGTGAATTACCCAGCTCAGTCCTTTTCCCACAGATCTCGGAGCCCCCATCCTTGTTGTGGCCCAGCTGCAGAGTGGTTAAATAAAATGGTCTCCCTGGAAGCACCTCAGGTCACAGGGTGCAGGGACAGTTGGAAGAGTAAAGCTCCTGCCTGAGGTTGGCAGGGGCTCCAAGGTGCAAAGCCTCAAATGTGACTGACCTTGCTGGGCCTGGTGGGCCACAACTGTAATCCCAGCAACCCAGCAAGATTGAAGCAGAATTTTCCAAGACGAGATTGGGGTACATAGCAAGACTCTGTCCAAAAAAAGCAAACGATTTAAAATAAAAATGGAAGCTTGGTTTCGCTCGGGATCTGACCTTATAGCTGTGAGCAAAACAGCCTCATGCTCTCGGAGTTTCCATTCAGACACAGATAAGTCATTCCAGGGCTGTTCCCCGTAACAGGACAGAGTCGGGGATGGCACCCATGGAACCTTCAGAGTAGATGGCCCAGGAGGAGCAGTGTGGGATTGGGGGCGGGCCAGTGTCCTTTAGCATTGTGCTTGATGTCCCCAGGGACTCCCAAAGGTGTAGACTTCACAACTGTAAAAAATCTCCTGCTGTCGGTGGATGGGGTCGAAGCCTTGCACAGCCTGCATATCTGGGCACTGACAGTGGCCCAGCCTGTGCTGTCTGTCCACATAGCCATTGGTGAGTACAGGTAAAGGGAGAAGCGTCCCAAGGCCTGGGGCCATTCAGGAGGGTTTGCCAAGCTCCGGCCACACGCTAAGCATTTAAATGCCCTTTGATCCCCCCCACTGTGTTTATGGAGAGAGATAACGAGGCCCACTTGGGGTGGTTCAAATCCCTTGTACAGGGAGGGGGTGAGTGGGTGGGAGAGAGAGATTCAGGCTTGCCAGATTGGGGACACCCCCTAGTGTCTCTTGTCTCCGAGTCTGTGCCCCAGGGGTTAGACATGAGCCCAGCTCCCCTGTTTCTCTTCCCAGCCCAGAATGCTGATGCCCAGGCTGTGCTGAAGGTGGCTAGGGACCGCCTCCGGGGGAAGTTCAATTTCCACACCATGACTATCCAAATTGAGAGTTACTCGAGGACATGAAGAGCTGCCAGGAGTGCCAGGGCCCCTCTGAATGACTGCCTGGCCAGACACCATCTCAGCGGAAGCATGGCCAGGACCTGTGGGTTAGAACATTCAAGTGTGCACCCGACTCTGGGCTCAAGGCACTGCCTGGACCACTCCACGGTGGGGCTCTCCTTAGCCCCTGTGAGCTCACAGGATGAGGACACAGCAGATGAGGCCCCACTTCTCTTCCAGGACTGTGTTTGGGCTGCATCCTGAACTAATGTCATCCTAACACCACAGCTGGAGAGACACTGAGGCACAGAAGGGGATTTGGGGTGTCCTGTATGACCCAAAGGGTCTCTGTGTCTGAGCCAAAACGGACCCAAGATCCATGTAACATGTCACTGGGTACTTGGGGCTCCCTTTGCAGAGTCAGTCTCATTGATAAAAGAATTTGAGCCAGACCCAGGAACAAGATCTGAGGATGTTTTATTAGAATCTGGGAGAAGGAAAAAACAAACAAAACAAAAAAGCCATCGTCCAGGCAAGCCATAAATCTCAGCAGCTGCTGGTGCAGAGTGAGGGACGAGAGAGAAAAGTCAGGGCTTTTGAGTTAGGGTCAGCAATGGAGTTCTGTAAACAGCTGGATGGCTATAATGGGGAGGGGGTTAAAGGACACTGAGAAGGCCACGAATGCGCAAGCAGGCGTGTGCGCGTGCACACAGTTTAAAAAATGAAGAGAGAAAAAGTGGGAAAGTGAATCAGACTTCTGAGTTAGAGTTGGGGAACAAGCTGACTTATCAGTTAAGATTTATAAGCAAATGTCTGTACGTGGCCCTAGGGCCGCGAGAGCCCTAATCAAGAAGTAAACTGTTCCTAGCATGTCTTTGGGTGACCTATGGGCCCAATTGAATGAACTTAAAAAGACTGAGTAAGATCGGACCATAACTTGGTGGAGCTGTTTCTCTCCATCTTTCCGTGAATTTCCGTGATCACTGTCATGGAGTCAGTCTGAGCCATCCTTAAGGGAGGGGAGGGAGGCCATGGGAAGTCATGTTCTAATCTTTGGGACAGGGTAGTTACATCTTCACCAGGGTTAGAACCTAGCTTCTATCCTTTGACCAGGAGGAATTTGCTTCTAAGGGAGACGGGTCTCAAGGATCCCTCCCTGTTTGCTTTAACCCAGTTGGGAGCAGAGTCCCTTGCCTCTGTTATTTAACATGGCTTACCAAGGCCATGGGCATCTTATCCCTGAGATGGGGGG